>JAPYZC010013086.1:0-10123 GCA_030522665.1 Ichneumoninae sp. A BG-2022a
TTGATGGGATAGAAAAAACATTTTTTTCTCGCAGAAAGAATGTATCACATAAAACGTTGCAAAACGTTTTTAAATTATCTCGAAGTTCGGGGTCGTTCGTAAGCGGACCTCTAAAGATGCATGAAAAAATTATATTCTTCGTTTTTGGGAAAATAGGACGGAGACAGAAAAAAGTCGCTCGGATAGAAAAAACATTTTTTTCTCGCAGAAAGAATGTATCACTGGAGAAGCGGAGACTTGGGACCTCAGAGTCAATTGCCTTGGAGCACATTTTTTGATGTTCCCAGTCTTCGACGATACGCACCTGTTATCGAGATGCACACTTTTTTCCGAGGTAATTTTTTTTTTTCCAGACTATTATATAGGCGACAAATTAAAAAAAAAAAATTATAAAATAGGATTTTCCGGATATAAAATTTTCCGGACTCTACGTTTATAGGCGACAAATTAAAAAAAAAAAATGTATAAAATAGGATTTTCTTATTGCAGAATATTATAATGCTGGAAAGATTGGGGAGCGTTCGTTGATCGACGTTGTTTACATACTTCGGAACGATCCGAAGATGTTCGAAACAGGCAAATTTGTAGATAAGGTCGAACCGATGGAATGCTCGAGGGAACAACTGGGTTATCCGAAGACTGAGGAAGATGAGTTCATGGGACATTTTTGGGGATACTCGAATTTAACTGCAAAAAATGTTGGATGTATTGTCTTTCATGGGAGTGCGTCAGGCTTAGTGAAGCTTCTCAAACCTCCGAATTACAGGTACACTCGATCTTTGAACAGTTTGTATGGCGTGGCGAGAAGATGTGGCAAACACATTATCAAAAAGCCCCCTCAAAGCTTAGTTTTCCTCCATCTAATAGAAAAAAATGGACTATACCAAAATTTAATACACCTAGTAAAATTGTATTTAATAGTAAAATTTTAATCTTCCTCAATAGAACAGAAAAAAAATCAAGCTTCTTCTATGAGTTAGAATAATTGACTATAATTATGAAAAAGGTTCCTTAAAGTTTAATTTTCCTCAATGGAACAGAAAAAAGAATTGACTATAATTACAAAAAAGGTACATCGAAATGTAGTTTCCTCAATGGAACAGAAAAAAAATTGACTATAGTTACGTAAAAGATGCCTGAAAATTTAATTTCCCTCAATGGAAAAAAAGTTAACTGTAATTATCAAAAGCGATGTCACGTGACTAAAAAGCTCGAAGGAACGGTTGGTCAACCATCGACGATTTTGACTTACTATAACCCGCGGATTATCGTAAAACTGAAGAAAATGAGTTTTCTGAATATTTTTGGGAATCCAAATGTAACTGCAAAAAAAGTTGTCCGCATTGTTTTTCACGGGCGTGCGTGCGGTATGGCGAAGCTTCTCGAAGCTCCAAATTGAAGGCACATTCGATCTCTCAACAGTTTACACAGCGTGCCGAGAAAATGTGACGAAACATTATGAAAGAAGTGCCTCAATGTTTAGTTTCCAAAATGCAATAGAAAACTAAACATATAATCATAAGGGCGTATTTTCTGTGTTTAAGGATTCTAGATACGCCCTTCTGATTTTTAATTTGAAAAATTGGACAATTTTTGTGCAGGTCGTTCATGTTTGACCACATGGAGGTGCCTCTGCACGACGAGTACGGATCGCGAGAGTATTGGAGAGCTAGACGGAGTATGCGTTACAACAGCCAACTGTACGAACTCGCCGACGAATTTCGTCTCGAGTACCTCGAATCCACGAACTCCCGGGACAATACTCCGCGACCCTTGGACTGGACGGAAGAGAAAGTATGGAATTCACTCGCTGATAATTATTATTGTAGAAAAGAAAATTTAATCGGCGATTTTTTTGTAGGGACGAAGAAATGCGATCGGAGGACCTTATCTTGCGGTTCATCTCAGAAGACGCGATTTTCTGAACGGTCGGGCAAACTCGGTGCCGACTATCAAAAGTGCTGCGGAACAATTGCGCCGAATAATGAAAGATCGCGAACTTGGGGTTCTTTTCGTTGCGACCGACGCGACAAACGACGGTAACAATATAACTCCTGCTATTTTTTTTCTAATCTTTTCTAAAAAAAAACAGTGAAAAAGATAGAAGGTGACGTTGGCCAACTCCGGCTCAAACATTTAAATTTTTATATGTGACACGAGATTTTTCGGAATTTTTTCAGATTATTAAATTGTGGCGATCAATAAGTTCATATTTTTAATAATAAATAATTATAAACAGTTTTTTTAAATCATATAAAAGATCAGCCATATAAAAAAACGCGGGTCCAATTTAAGATATGGAGAGACCTAGGTCGAAATGATTGGGAATGCCCCATGTATATCAATATAGTACATTACGATACTAGTGCGATAAAACTTTTTCTGACGAGTGTGAGTTTGCAGCACGAGCCGAAGGCGAGTGTTGCAATCACACGAGCTCAGAAAAGGTTGTACGCACGCGAAGCGTGCGTAAAACCGCATTTTACGCACCGAGTGAAATAAATGTCGTTTATTTTAGTGTGTTAAAACGAATATGAAAATTACATGACCCTGAAGATATCTGCATGACGTCATATTTCATCTTTCGCAAATCAATGCGCTGCTTTAGGAAGAAAAAAAAATTGTCCACTTGCAGAATTTTATTCTCCAAGTGAACTTCCTCGAGCGAAGTTTGTGCGATGCAAAACGCAGCCGTTATAGCTTCATGAAATTTAGTCTCGTGCAGATATCTTCAGGGTCATAAAGTTACGATATACAGAAACGACTGAAATAGACCTCGATTTTACAATTGACGGAAAGTAAATTTTGGTAATTCGAACATAAATTGTCCAGTGTTCGATGCAATCGAGATATAGACATATAAAAAATGATTTCTATATTTCCTAGTGACATCAAAAAAAATGTTATACAATGGGAATTCTATTCCAGAATACGAGCAACTGAAGAATCTGATGTCAAAGTATCGAGTGCACCGTTACGTTCCTCCGCGGCGAGTAAAAGAGACATTCAAAGACGGCGGAGTAGCGATAATAGATCAAATAATATGTTCCCACGCACGGTAACGTCGAGTCGATATTAAATTTTTTTAAATGTTGAACAGGTTTAATATTTAATTTTTTTTTTTCAAGATACTTCTTGGGAACTCACGAATCAACTTTTACCTTTCGTATCCAAGAAGATCGCGAGATAATGGGGTTTCCGGCCGAAACAACGTTCAATCGTCTCTGTGGAAGAGATAAGGAATGCTCGCCGGGTGGGCAGTGGAAAATCGTCTGGTAACGAAATCGCAGCAGCAAAGAAGACCAAAGATGAGTAAACGAGTAAATTTACGATTCTTCATTTTTTTCAAAATTTTCGGCTAGATTACGATATAATTTTTATACGTTTTATACCATAAATAAAGCCCGTTTTGAAGAAGAATCAGGTGATCGATGGCTTACCGAGCAACATCTCTTCCCATTGACTTTCACGTTTCCTTTTATCCCACATAGCACGGAAATATTTTTGAAACGTTTCTATAATATTTTTTAAAAATGTGTGAAATGTTTTCAAAACATTTTGAAAATATATTTTTTATGCGCCGATAAATCTTACATTGAAATGTTTCAGAAATGTTTCGCTGAAATGTTTTAAAAACATTTCTGCGTAATGTGAAAGATTGCCATGGGGTTTCCTGAAACAACGTGCAATCGTCGCTGCGGAAGAGATTATGAATACTCGCCGGTTGCCCAATGGGAAATCGTCTGGCAACCAAATCGGAGCAGCAGAGAAAACCAAAGATGAGTACTCGAGTAAATTTACGTTTCTTCGTTTTTTTTCAAATTTTTAGGCAAGATAACAGCACGATATAATATATTATATAGTTTATACAATAAATAAAGCGCGTTCAGAGGAATAATCAGGCGATCGATGGTTTACCGATCAACTCCTGTTCCCGACGACTTTCCTGTTCCCTCTGATGCTCGCGGCTTAGAGCTTCCTTCTGTTTTATCTGTTGCAACCTCAACGCTCGTTTCTGAAAAAAAAAATCATCGGGATATTAAATCAATATTACATCTCAACTATGAAATACCAATAAGAAATAATAATCGTCTTGCCTTCAGCTTGAAAGTTCGCTCGTGAATATTCGTCATTTCTTTCTTTATCGAGCTCAGTCTTCCCTGGTAGGCTTTTATAGTTGAAAACTTGAAGAATTATCGGATTTTTTACAGTCAGCTATTATCATGATTTTTATCGTATTTTTCTTCTTACCATCTCGTTGAGCGCCCGATCGCCCGAGGTATCGTCGAGCTTTAAATTCTCCACGCGCATCCGATCGATCAGACTCCCTTGCTTTCGTCTGTGAAATGATAAATGTATACATATATGTTTTTTTGTTTAACAAAAAAAAAATTGTACTTCGTGGATAAAAAAAAAGATATATATTTTGTGGATTTTTTTTTCAGTTTCTCACGTCAGTTCATCGAGTTCCTTTTTCATTTGCTCCAAAGGTGGCTGATATATTGCGAGAAGACCGTCCGCCAGTTTAGCCGTCGAATTCGAAAAATCGACGATCGTGTTTTCTCTGCGAAAAGAGCGATTATTTTTTTCAATCAATCTGAATCTGAGTATAGATAGATAGATAGATAGATTTGTTTATTTCGTGCTCTGAGGCCTAAGGCCCCTAAGAGCACCGTGCCACAAAAATATACATCATTCCATATTAAAATAATATACACCAAGGTGATAGTACGAACAGAATATAACAAAAGGTAAATAATACAAAAGAATATATAAAGCACAACAATGATATACAGCATGAAGAGAATATAAAGAAAGGCAAATAATAAGAAAAGCATAAGCAGAAAAACAAAGCAAAATGAAATAAAACAGAATAAAATAAAATAAGGCGACTATACAACACGACAATGAGCCAATTTGCGAGGGGTAAGAAATTAAGTTACGGTAAGCTGTTTTGGAGGTTATACCTTTCGGAAGATTCAATGTTCGGCTGGACTTCCGTCACCGCCTCTTCGCCCATTTCTTTCATCATCTTTGCAGAGAATTCCCGAATTTCGCTCACCCAAAAGAGTAGATATTTCTTTGGAATAACATTTAATTGTTTGTGATTCGCCTTTCTCTTATAAACAGAGATCAGCTGTCGTCGGTGTTTGGCAGTACCGAAACTATTCGCCAGGGGGCGCAGTAAGCGCGCAAGTTCATGAGATAACGAAACAACGATCTGTTAATCTCGTTCATCTAATTATCTAGTTCTCACGCGACCACAGCGCTTTCGATTTGCCGTTATAATTGTGGTGGCGTAATAATAACGAAACTCAATACAAACAGCTCTTCAGTTACAATGACTGCGCATGCGTATTGTGCGGCCCATATCAGTCTCGCATAGAGACGCGCCGTGACGGTCATTTTTTGGAACCGTCAATTGATCAAATAAGGTAAAGGACCCGCTTCTGACATTGACCCGGTTCGTGACAGGGGTACCTCTAGCATAGTCGGTTTCCCCCACCATTCGATATGCAGCCAATTGGTGGCGCGCGTTCGGGGGGTCAGAAACTGCGACTCTTGGTCCTCCTTGTTTATCCCTAAGATTTCACACGGTTAAAGAGGGAGTCTCGCTGCGCGCTGATTTCGCATAAGTTCTCGACAACAATAAGAGAAAATTGCAAGTACTTCTTGATGGAGTAAAAATCTGAAAAAAAATCATGTATACTAAAGGTACTGAGAAGGTTAATTTTGCATAATAATAATTGCAAAATGTTATTAACAAATTCATCAAAAAATTAATTGGTTAAAATGATTCGTTTATTTTTTTATTGGAAGTGACCGCCATACCGGAAATAAGACACTTCCGGTTCAAGAACTTCATTTTTCGACCGGAAGTCACTTTATATCGGAAATACGTGACTTCCGGTTTGCAAATCTCATTTTTCGACCGGAAGTCACTTTATATCGGAAATACGTGACTTCCGGTTTGCAAATCTCATTTTTCGACCGGAAGTCACTTTATATTGGATATACGTGACTTCCGGTTTGCAAATCTCATTTTTCGACCGGAAGTGACGTCATACTGGAAACACGTTATTTTCGGATTAAAAACTTCATTATTTGACCGGACGTGACGACATACCGGAAACACGTAATTTCTGGTTTAAAAACTTCATTTTTCGACCGAAGGTGACGTCATACCGGAAACACGTAATTGCCGGATTAAAAACTACATTTTTCGACCGGACATTTGTTAGTCCATACCGAGTCAGCAACTTAATGGTCTCGAATAAAAAGGCACAGGAAGATAATACATGTATTTGCGACATTTATTAATAAATTATTCAAATAGATACTGTATAAGAATAACATCATCCTCCCCCCCCCCCATACCCCACTTCGTTGTAATGCGATTATCTGACTAACCGGCGGAGGATAAATTCCTTAAATTCAATACTGAATTTCGAAATCACCTCAATGAACCTTCGATATCTTGACGTAGACACCTTTCGTCGGAGCCAGTAGGAAACTCTTTGAGTCGATAACATACGGTATTTGAGTTTTATCACAAACTTCGACCTTGTAATGCTGGAGAATCTTGATCAGTCCGACCTTCGATTGATAATTAGCGAAACGGGCACCTAAAAAACAAAAGTCAATAGATAAAAATTGTTCATTCACATACATGTAAATCAATCGGCGCACATGCTACACTGTAAAAAATGTCTGCATCGATATGAATGGCCTTGTATTGGAAGCTTTTATGCATAAACTAGTATATAAAATTTAATATACAAATGTTGTGTAAAATTAATGTACGGTAAATAAAAAATAATGAAAAAGTGGTATTTTTAATAAAAGTACTTTAATAGCACTAAATGTATTTAAAAATTACTTTTAAACTACTGTAATTTTACATAATATTTGTACATTAAATTTAATATACTGGTTTATGCATAAAAGCTTCCAATATCATTATACATACATTAGTATGTATAAGTAAGTACATTATATTTACAATTTTTTTAAACAGTGTAGGAACAGACTGGTGCATTGCAATCGCCCGAGTAAAATGAGCGCTGGAGAAGTTCGAGCGATTAATCTCTAGCAAGTTGTGCGACAGACGGTTTTTTGGGAAAAACCGTAAAACGGACCGAAAACGAACCCGTACGTTGGGGAACGAAACGGACCGCATAAAACAGATAAACGGACCGTATCTTTTTGGTTTTTGGTTTAGCGCTCTTTTCTGTTCCAAAAATCGCAAAAGGACCGAACTATTTTTAACACAAATTGAAGTTTTTTTACGCGTTTCGAATTTCTCACGCTCCGAGAAGCAAAAACTAGGGCGCCAAGTTCGCCGGATGTTGAGAAATCGACAATCGACACCTGGAAACCGAGAGCCTTGACGAGGTTCGACGTAACGTTCAGCACTGCCTTTCTCATGCTCCGAGAAGCAAATAAAAACTGCGGAGCCCAGTTCGCCGGATGTCAAGAAATGGTCTGGCGGGGAGTCATTGCAGGGACAGTAAATTTCGGCACCCGAACGATAATTCGACTTCGAAATGTACATTGGAGCGTGCAACGAAATTTGTTATTTAAAAATGCATGCTGATTGGTCAACTTTAAACCCTTAGATTTCGGAAACAACTCATCAAACGTACTTCTCCCAGCACGCATTTTACGCGGTCACTCGACCCGCGTAAAATGCTAAAATATTATAATATAAATATATATATATCTCTCCATAATATAAAAAGATTTCGCCGCTGTCGCCGTCGCCGACGTGTCAAGAATCGAGGGGGGGGGGAGAATAATAAGGACTTAAGTCCATCCTTAAAAATCCTTGGAATAATAGGGGCCTAAGTCCGTTTAGCTTAAAGGAGCTTGGAATAATAAGGGTTTAAGTCCATTTAGTCTAAAGGGTCTTAGAATAATAAGGGCCTAAGTCCATTTAGCTTAAAGGGACTTGGAATTAAATCCATGTAGCCTAAATGGACTTAGAATAATAAGGGCTTATGTTTTTTTTAATATGTATATATCTCTCTATAATGTAAAAAGATTTTGCCGCCGTCGCCGCCGTGTTAAGAATCGAGGGGGGGGGGGCAGTACGTCGATGGGTGACCGCGGTCACCCATCCAAGTATTGAACCCGTCTTTTGAAGTATTTAGAATAATAAGGGGTTACGTCCAGAAATGGGTGCGGGCACGCGAAGCGCGCGAGCCACAATAATCCGCTAGTATATATATACATGTATATTTTTGTATGTATAAACAAAATTTACCAATGCAATTTCTGGGACCGTCACCGAAAGCCAACCAGCTCATGGGATGTCTGGCTGCAATCGCCTCCTCCGTGAATCTTTCGGGATCGAACACATCCGGTTTCGGATAAATTTTCGGATCCCTGTGTATCGCGAATACCGGCACAATAATCCTCGACCCTTTCGGCAGGGTTAATTTCGTGCCGGAGAATGTGTACTGCTCCGTGGACTTTCGTATGAGCAAAGTAGCCGGTGGATACTTTCTCAGAGTTTCTAAATAAAGCAAATCGTATTTCAATAATTTATAGTCTTCAAAATTTATGCTAAAAATATCGATTTAAAAGCGTTACCTTGGAATACCATGTGAAGGTATTTCATAGATTTGATGCTCTCGTAGGTGAGCTCTCCTTTGCTGTTGGCCAATTCCGTGTTAATTTCGGCGCGAAGTTTTTCCTGTATCGTCTGGTTTTGGGCGAGCTCGTAGAGAGCGTGACTCATGGTTGTGGAGGAAGTTTCAAAGCCCGCAAGGAAAAATACGAATAGTTGGGCTGTCAGCAAGGTATCCGTTAATTCTAGAATTTACGATTCAACATTAGGTTCGTTAAATGTCTCGACAAACGATCGAATAAATTATTAATAAATAATTGAACAAAGGGGTTATCAACAATTTTTCATTATTAATTAAGAAGATAACAATAAGTAATATTATTATTGAAAAAAGGTATATTAGTGATAATAATAATAATAATATTGCTATTAACAATAATAAATAGTATTATTGTTGATAACAATATTAAGCGGTTGATAATTAATTACTATTCTCATCATAATTTTTATTATTTCAGGTCGACCAAATGCGTCACGAAAAGAAAGTATCCGTTAATTCTAGAATTTACGATTCAACATTAGGTTCGTTAAAAGTCTCGACAAACGATCGAATAAATTATTAATAAATAATTGAACAAAGGGCTTATCAACAATTTTTCATTATTAATTAAGAAGATAACAATAAGTAATATTATTATTGATAATAAGTATATTAGTGACAATAATAATAATAATAATAATAATAATAATAATAATAATACCGTTAACAATAATAAATAGTGTTATTGTTGAGAACAATATTAAGCGGTTGATAATTAATTATTATTCTCATCTTAATTTTTATTATTTCAGGTCAACCAAATGCGTCACGAAAAGAAAGTATCCGTTAGTTCTTAATTTACGATTCAACATGAGGTTCGTTAAGAGCCTCAACAAACGATCGAATAAACCATTAATAAATAACTGAACAAAGAACTTATCAACAAATTTTCATGACTAATTAATGAAATAATTATTAATTATTTTCAATAATAATTAATAATATTATCGATAATAATTATTAAATGAAAATAATACAAATATTATTAATTATTTATTATAACATTAATTATATTGTTAATATTGTTAATAACAATATTAACCGGTATATCCATCAATTGTCATTCTCATTTAAATGTTTATTACGTCAGTTCAGCCAATTTCCACTACACAGTAAAAAATATTTGTAAATTTAATAAATTTTTTTTGTCCACAACTCTTCACAATTATTTTCTTGCTCATTTTACAAAAAAAATATTCGTACAATTAACAGACATTTTTTGTTAAATTTTGCTTCCTCATAGAAGAAGCTTTGTGATGGTGAAAAAAAAAAATTTCGAGATTTTAATGTGTGTGTGTGTGTGTGTGAATCAGACGGGAAAAATAAAAATGGCTATATCTCGGGAACGCCTTCACCGATCAGGCTGAAATTTTGCACACAGCTTGTGTGGTTAATAGTCAATGTTTCTGCCAAATTTCGTCCAAAAATGTTCAGTTGTTTTTTTTTGTACG
>JAPYZC010013104.1:0-13481 GCA_030522665.1 Ichneumoninae sp. A BG-2022a
GTCACTTCCGGTTTGAAAATACTATTTTTCTAACGGAAGTGACGCCACACCGGAAATAGGTCACTTCCGGTTTAAAAATACTATTTTTTGAACGGATGTGACATCATACCGGCAATACGTCGCTTTCAATTTGAAAATACTATTTTTCGACCGGAAGTGACGTCATACCGGAAATTTGTCATTTCCGGTTTAATAACGAGGTTTTCCAAACTGGACGTGAAGTATATTAGGCATTCTTTATCAACTGGGCAACTTTTTTCGGTCGACCTCTCAGATGTTTTTTAAAATTTGCCAGTTTGGAGTACTACTTTAGAGGTGCTTCTGTGATTTTTTTCAGATTTTAAAAATGCATCTTTCAGGATTTACGTTTTTTAAATATCAGTATATCTCAAAAAATATTGGCCACTCGAAAAATTCGTAGGAACATTAACTTTTTTATTTCTAATCAACTTTCGAATGACGTTAGAATCATAAATTAGTGAAAAAATTAAAAGAATTTTTTTTCTACTAAAAACACACCTTCGATTCTGGTTCCATTTTTACAGGGTATTTTGCATTGTGTGAAGATTCGGAGAAAAAATTCCCAAAGTCGTACCATCGATTCTTACGTATTAAAAAAATAAACAAATAAAATATTAAATTCATATAACAGAGGGCAAACGAGCGAAACACATCCAACAAGTTTTATTGAAAGAACCTCTACTTCAAAATAAGTTTGCCTACGATGTGAATCAAATTTACCGACTACGGGCAAACCCCTTTCATTTATCTAAATAATAGTCGAGTTTATACGAATCTATAGAAATTAAATTTTTATTTGTTTATTTTTCTAGTACGTAAGATTCGCAGGTACCACTTTGGGAATTTCTTTAAAATCTTAATACAATGCTAAATATCATGTAAAATTGGAACCAGAATCGGAGGTGTGTTGTTAGTAGAAACAAATTTTCTTTACTTTTTTTTTTACGAAAAATGGATTTCTCCGTAAAGAGAAAATTATGAGTCTAACATAAAGCAAAAGTTGATGAACAATTAAAAAGTTAATGTTCCTACGAATTTTTTGAGCGACCAATATTTTCCGAGATATACTGAAATTAAAAAAAAACGTAAATCCTGAAAGGTGCACTTTAAAAATCTAAAAAAAAATCACTGAAGCCTCTCTCAACTAGTATTGCAAACTGGCAAATTTTAAAAAACATCCGAGAGGTCGGCCGAAAAAGTTCGGTTGATAAAGAATGCCCCATATCTGATATGTCCGTCATCCTCGGATGAATCGCCTCATTGTGCACATGACCCGACATGAAGCCTCCGTACGGTAGATTGTCTGGACTCAACCCCAGAGGCACTCGAATTTGATTTAGCGTACACTCGTTTTAGTCGCGAAAATTTAGGTTTAAAATGAAGCAAACGCTTACCTGTACCAGGAGATGCGGCGCGCTGCCGTTCTCGTTTAGTCTGAATACAAACGGCCCATCCAAGCAGTTCACTGCCATCCCAGGCAACGAATCGTTTCCTCGTCTGCAAAAGTTATCACTCGCTAAGACACTTTAGTTTTTTTTCCCTAGTTTACTACATTTTTTATATTATTTTTTTGAGTCGCCCAAAATGGCACGATTCGAGCCATTTATCGATCATTCGTGTAACTTTTTTTTATTTAACTTTGTTTTTATTTCATTAGCGAGTATTCGATGTATCGGTCCCGTGAGAAAATCTTTCGCGGTATAACTGTGAGGGTCGATGATTTAGTCGGGCGGAGAGTACTCGGAGTCGTAGGGCATGAATGCCTACTCGTACGTAGTGGTACTGATGTGGAGTAGCGCGGTAACCGCGACCGAGGGAGAACGGAATTGGCAAAAGTGGGTTCGCCTCTAGTCCACCCTCGACCTTCCGAGCCACAAGTGTGCTGAAGTGTCAATTTCGCGTTTGTTTTCAACCGAAAGGGGTCACGTTTTGAATATCTCGGATACATGCACACCTCGCGAGATTCCGTGAAATTATGAAAAATGATTAAAAAAAATAAAAAAAAAATAAAATAAAAAATGCTCGCGTCATTGCCGATTACTATAAATCTCTCGTCGTCCCAGGGTGTACGTTGACATACGTATTCATGTAATGTAACTTATCGACTATTCTTATTTCGTCGATCTATTTATAGTTAAGCTGTACTGTAAAAACAGTAATTTTGAATAGCCATCGGTATCTTCGAATGCAATTCGCAAAAGACACGCTATCAGTCCGCATACAAAATATTCTTTATTCAGTCCTTCGCGTACGAATTTTACGGCACACTCGATGTGAGATTTTCGAAGTCGGAACTGGATCTTGTACGACGCGAGGACGAAAAATAATTATTCATGGTCGCCGCGGTCAGGGAAAACCGGGAAAAGTCAGAGAAAAGTCAGAGAAAAAAAATCTTGGTCAGGGAATCAGGGGAATGTCAGGGAATTTCAAAATTGGTCAGGGAAGAAGTAAATTGTCGCCGAACCTTTTATAAATAAATAAGAAGTACATAGAAGGGAGCCTTAAAAAAATGGGAACATAAAAAAAATAATAATAATAATTAAATGTCACTATAATAATTAGGAATTTTCATTTGCGTTATTAATTTTTTTGATTATAAGTCGTTAGAAGTTTGGTCAGGGAAAATTTTTAATTGGTGAGTGAAAAGTCGAGACATTTTAATCGCGAGCTGATTAATAATATCCATCGATTAATTCATTGATTAGTATCAATTGGTATAATCCAAAAGATGAGTAAAAAAAATAAAAGAAGGCACTAAGGGAAACGATTATGAATTCTACTGTGCACCGTCGAATAATCGGAATTTATCACCACGGAACCCTCATAGGTTTCTCGACAAAACTACACCGCGAGTATAAATCAAAATAGTAAAAAATAAAAAAATAAAAATAAAATTAATCACTCACACCAATTCGCGTGCTCATCAGAACCGGTTACGATAGTGAAGAAAAAAAAAGAAAAAATCTTCAAATATCACAGGGCTGTATCTTACTCGCGAAGTGGAGTTTCGGGACCTCCGAATTCACAACCAACCGGCCCGCCTCCCAGGCACGCAATGACATTCCTTTCACGGGATTTCCGGCTTTCGCGTCGTCCACAAATTGCCGTTCGACGCAGCAACACTGCGTTGTTGAACTTTTGAAAATCCGTAGAATTTTCTCTTTTAAAAATCTTCCCAAGATTATTTTTTTATTTTATACATTTTTTTCTCATTCGGGATTTCCGCTTTCCGCGTGGTTCATGAATTGCCGTTCGACGCAGCAACACTGCGTTGTTGAACTTTTCAAAATCCGTAGAATTTTTTCTTCCAAAAATCTTCCCAAGATTATTTTTTTATTTTATACATTTTTTCTACTTTCCGCGTCGTTCATGAATTGCCGTTCGACCCAGTAACACTGCGTTGTTGAACTTTTGAAAATCCGTAGAATTTTTCTTCCAAAAATCTTACCAAGATTATTTATTTATTTTATACAATTTTTTTCTCATTCGGGATTTCCGCTTTCCGCGTCGTTCTCGAATTGCCGTTTGACGCAGCAACACTGCGTTGTTGAACTTTTCAAAATCCGTAGAATTTTTTCTTCCAAAAATCTTCCCAAGATTATTTTTTTATTTTATACATTTTTTCTTTACCGTTCGACGCAGCGACACTGCGTTGTTGATCTTTTGAAAATGCGTCGATTTTTTTATTCCAAAATTTTTTTCAATATTTTCTTTAATTTTATATATATTTTTTTTTCAGTCTAGAGAAGCGCAGTAAGGCGTTTTGAATTTGAGCAGCAGCGTTGATTCCTGTCGAAGAAATCGAAGCGTCCGCGAGATCGGCCGAGTAACGAATGAGAGAGAAAGCAGCGACCGCCGGAGATGATGCAGTAGGAGTCACTGAGAACGTTTCGTTTTATTCCACGTCTCTCGAGTGAGCCCTACCACCCTCCGATCTATTATTCTTCCGCGGTATGACATCGAACTAGACAGGGTCAGGCACAGCGCGGTATCACTTTCCCGAACTTTTTTATTACGTATAGCTCGTTTGTCGCGAGGACGATTATCAGAAAGGTCAGGGTAGCCAGTGCCGGTGACGCGGGCCCGACGCTGCACCGTTTCTCAGCGATACAAAGCGTTACGAGTCACGTTAAACGTTACGTAAGAGCGATAAAACGACGCGGGGGCCTCCTTATTCATCGTCGCTTCTTTTACACGCCTTCGGACGAGTCCTTACCGTCCTACCTCAGGCGATGGAACAGGATGGGAATCAGGCAAAAAATAAATTAAAAAGCTTCATATTTAATTAATTTAATAACTTATTGATGTCGAATTTTTTAGACAAATATCTAAAAAAAAATTTATGAAAGTTAGCGTGCAAATGATATTTTTTGAAAAGTGGAAAATGTTGCAAAACCGAGACCCGTTCGACCGATTCTTACCACGTTCAGTAGCGAAAATTGTTTGATGTTGGTCTACTTCTGTAGAAAGTTTCAGCGCGATAACTCAACATTTGCGAAAGCTAGAGCGCGAGCACATTTTTTTCAAAAGTTTAAAAATATTATGAAATCTGAACGAATGTTTCAATTATTGCGTAAATTGTAAGAAACAGAGGTGTTGCTCTACATGCGTGCCAAATTTCAACCCAATTGATAAAAAGCTTTTTCCATGAGGAAGCAAAATGAAATTTATACCTACCAATGTGGAAAGTGTGATTTTCGCGACGGTTTTGTACGAATGCGTATTTATTATGCTACGGAAATGAAGCTGTTTTGCGCTAAAACTAAAAATGACGTACGCGTTTTTGCTCGTCTACACCGTGCTCGGTCGGTAACGAAAACTGTAATGAACGCCGTTTCGAGACCGCGCACAGTCGAGGAAAAGGAAAATTGTCTTTCCCCGAGTCTGTAAATTCCTCCGGGCAGACAATTTTCTTTTTCTTCGCAAAACGGCATTCGTTGCAGATTCCGTTACCGACGGTGGTGTTTAACGTCACCTTAAGGGCATGTGGCACAGACTCAGTCGGTAACAAATCGCCTTCCCTATTTTCTCCAAAACGATTGATCCGACGAGCAAAAGCAAATTAGGTTTGTGTGTGTCACATCACCTTAACGAATGGAACACAAACTTGATTCTTACAGCCATAGCGATTATTAATAGTTCAAACAGTTCTGTAAAATAGCCACGGCTATAAAAATAATTGATGTCGATATTTATCCCGTGTCTTCCATTCGAGATGATCTTTTGTCTGGTCGGGTTCGCTAAATATTCGTAAAAACAGTCAGAAAATTCGTCAGAAAATTTGGCCAATTTTTTTGTCGTTACGAAACGGACGTGTAACAGTATCGAATATTTTTTTTTTCACAAAAACAAATTTTTTTGCATTACCGAGTTATGCTAGATCGACAAAAATCTTCAGGCGTGAAGCGGTGGATTTTATTTATGCAGAAAGAAAAAAGTACACATGCACAAATGTTGTGTCACAAAAATCTGTAACACAAGCTAAACGTGATTGGACAATCGGAAGAGTCCTCATAAAATCTGGCCAATTTTTACGTTGGTATACGAGACGAACTTGTAATAATAGCCAATGTTTTTTTCCATGAAAACAAATTCATTTGCCTCATCGAATGATGCTAGGCCGAAAAAGCTGTTCGTGCATGATTTTGGTTTTCTTTTTTAAATCGGAAAAAAGTAAATATGCGATTGTCACAAAAATCTGTGGGACAACTCAACGTGATTGAAAAATCGAAAAATTCATCAGAACACCTGGCCAGTTTTTATGTCGGTACGAGACGAACTTAAAACAAGAGCGAATATTTTTTTTTCAAAAAAAAAAATTATTTTCCATTATCGAACGATACTAGATAAAAAAAGCTCTTCGTGCATGAAGCGGTGACTTTTAAATGCACAAACAAAAAAGTGAAAATGTGATTGCGGAAGCATTTTTGCGATTGTCACAAAAATCTGTGACACAAGTTCGGCGTGATTGAAAAATCAAAGAAAAAGAATCGGATATGTCGCAGGGGACGAGGCTGAGGGACTTGGACCTTCACCGCGCCACGTCGAGAACCGTTGGGCTTACGTCGGTCCCACATACAAGTCTCGTTTGTCTCTGGCGTGCCCGTCGAGCCCGACAAAATTGTAAAGAATACGAAGAGGAATGAGAGGACGTCTCTCTCGCGTGCAGCTCGCATCGGCGTCGTGTCGAAGGTTACGGTTACGGCAAATCGATGAATCGTACCTATCCAGAGACCGAACGACGAGTGCTTCCTTCCTCGAGCACGAGGTACGACAGACTGGTGACGTTCCCCGATCCAGTCGCGGTTCGTGCCGCCGGGTCTGCACGCATTTCGGCAGCTGGAAACGTTCAGACGATGGGCGAATGACCTTTCCTCCTAGTCGAATTATCCTCCCTCTCGTCGTTTGACTTTCGACGATAGCGAAGGAAAAAAACAAACTTCAAGATGCAGTGCTATGTTTTTTTTCTTCCTTTACAATCGAATCGATTCATCGACCCGTTCGATTCATTGATTCCAGCCACGGAGAGTTTCGAAAGTTATTATTGTTATTGAAGGGTATCGAGAGCGGCGATAGCGCCTCGATGCCAAGTACTTAAGTATAAAGTCGATGTGTAAAAAAAAAAAACTAGTACATTTTTTTTCACCGGTACTAAGAACTTCCGGTTAAAATCAAATTCTTAGACGAACCGGAATTCAATACAGGTTTATGCGAGAATCGGTTCATTAGCTTTTCTCCGTAAAGTTAAGAATTAAAGTAACATCGTTTTACTTCTGACGATAACGAACACTGATAAAAAAGTGCAGTTGAAGCAACTAAACATTGGGGCAGGGACGTTCAAATCAATATTTTGTCGGTCGAAAAAAATATTTTAAAGCCTCAAAAATATTTTGGCGAAATCATCGAAAAAATTATCGAATTAACCAATGTTTTAGCTGCAACAACACAATATTTGAATGTCCCTGCCCGAATCTTTAGTTTAGTGAGGCATTATCAGTGAAGGAAAAAACAAATAATCTTCAAGATGCAGTGCTATGTTTTTTTTTATTTCTTTCCAATCTGCCTTTCTTTCCAAACCATTGATTTCCAAGCCACGAAGGGCTTGAAAACTATTATTATTATGGAAGGGTATCAAGAGACGCGATAGCGTTTCGATACCGAGTACTTAAGTCGATGAGTAAAAAAATAAATAAAAAAATAAAAATATATGTATATTTTTTTTTCAGCGGTGCTAACAACTTTCGGTTAAAAGCAAATTTTTACATGAACCGAAAATCAATACAGCTTTATATGAGAATCGGTTCATCAGATCTTCTCCGTAAAGCTAGGAATAAAACAATCGACGCTTGACTAATCAATCAGTTTATTTTTAAGCAACACGTAACACAGCTACATATTTTTTTGCCCCCGAATGTTCGGGACTCGGGCAATGACGCGCACAGTGGATTTCGACAGAATTAACCCGCGCTCGTCGCCGAGTTATCTCGTAATTATCAAGTAAAAACGATCGGAGAGCAATCTACGATTGTCCGATCGCTTAGTCGATTCGAAAAAAATAAAATAAAATAAAACGTATTCGTTAGTCCAGTTACACCGTTCGCTCTTTCTCTCCGTCAGCCAAGCACATAAATCTTTCACTTAGAACTTTCGGCCTGACAATCGTTCGTGACATAGCTTAATAGCTTAACAGCTAAACTATACTTATATTAATTTCCTTACCGTTAACATTTTTTTTGTAATTTTAATTATTATCATCATTTTTTTACCCGTGCCAAAGGTTTATGCGTAATTGTATATTTATGACTGTTTTGGCACGCGCTCTCTCGACGCAATGGCACGCAAAGCGGGTAACATCGTCTGTCTCGATTGAATTCGCTGGCCAGCAAGCATTAAGCGTCGATTTTTTTAAATCTTTAAAATTGCGATGGACTTGCATTTAAAATTGCATTTAGCTACGGGAATCGTTATCGCGTTATTTGCAATTATTTTTATTCGACTATATTAAATCTACAATAAATCAATATGCTTTACGATCGTTGCTTGCCAGCGCGAGTTCGGACAGTTTCCATCAGCATGCATTGTACTCTTCTTAATCAAGTGAAACGTTATCATAAATAAAGCTATCCACTTGCACATCGCACTCAAATCTGACCGAGCCCGAACTGGAAATTAAACGAGACGATCAATTAAGTTCTTTTCATTCTTTTTTTTTTCTTCAAACGAAAATAAATCGTTTCGCCTCGGCAGTCATTCACGTCGCTCGTCGCGAGGGCTTCTGCTTTCCTTGACCCGTTTACTCGACCCGTCGGAAACGCTCGTCGATCGACTCGTTAATTTAACAGAACGAAACTCGAATCACACACGCTCTAGACAATAATCTCTCCCTCGCTATCTTTCCTCTTAATTTCTTTCGCACTTTCCTCCTAGCTCTCTTTCGCCAACGCGCCCGGCGCCTCTCGACGAACCACCGATACAAATCCGCGGTCAAACTTTAATTGAATCCCGGCAAAAAAAACCCGGTCATAAATTTATTCGCGGAACAGGTGGGTAAAGTCGGTTTTCCCACCAACCTGATGTTTTTTCCATCCATCCGATCGTTATCTTTTCTAGGGTTTCTTCTACCGAGGCGTTTTTATTTGAGCCTTTTTCGTCCGCGTTTTATTTTTGTTCTATTGGTTCTATAGATCCATGATTCTATTGGATGAGACCTGGGCAAAAACACTAAGTACTCGAAGTACGTATTGAAGAATTAAGAACTGAACCAGTGTCCAGTATTTATAACTTGAGCTATTAAGTTCTGCCAGTATTCAATACGTGAGTCCTCAAAAAGTACTCAGTGCTTGGTACTTAAAGTACTTGTTACTTCAATACCTAATCCAAGTACTCAGGGTATTTGCCCAGCTCTATCTTGGGTTTTCCACACTGAAAAAAAATCACTTGCGGGCTACTAAAAAAAAGAAAAATCATTTCAATTCTTACAATTCCATGACTTAGAAAAAAAGACGGCAAGACTCTAAGGTGCCATAAGGTAGGCCTAGTTTCCGCCACCTTTAGGCCCAGTTTCCGCCATTTTCAATTGTGAAAGGGAATATTTTATAAAAAATATACGTATCGCGGCATTAATCAAGAGTAAACCGCTCTTCAACATGCCGTCAATTTCGTTTGTATTTAACGTATACTTAACTGGGACAGCGGTGGAAACTGGGCCGTTTACCTTAGTTTGAATCCCGCATCGAATGGTAACGATCGAAAGTAGAATCGAAATAACAATTTTTTTCTTTGGCACTCCGCGAGCCAACTTTACTTGAGCCATTGATATTTTTTTCAGTGTATTCGACTGCTTATTCCGATCGCGCCAATCATCGTCCGGCGAACTGTCGGAGGAATATCGAATTAGCAAAGTAGCACGCGCCCGCGCGGATCGGGATTAATTGTGTCGGTGTAATTCGTAATTGCACCGGTGACCTTTGCGTGATTCGTCGGCGAGCCAAAGCGGGTCTGTGCATCCGTCGAGGGCTTTTACGCTCGGGTTTATGCGCGGACGACCCTGCAGCACCGGAGTTAACGATAGTTCGAGCTAGGCATCGGGTCGCCGAGGCCCCGGTCGACTTGTATATCGGAGCGTTACCGATCCGGCCTCGACAAAGTCGCGGCTAATTATACGCATTATTACTTTACGAACGACAACGACACGCGAAACTATACGGACTGCATAGCTCCGATTGCACTCGGAGCGAATCGTCGCGGATGTACGCTCGATATTTTATGGGATTCGTTGGGGGGGGGGGGGGGGTTGTTATTGTACAGCGAAATTGTACAGTTCTAGCCCGACAAAGCGTCCTTGTTACGATCGTAATTGCCTAACGAGTAAATCATACCGCGAATATCCGTCTTCATGCATAACGCGCATTCGACTTTTACCGACGGAGCGCGACGACGTTCCGCGTCGCGTACGCTCTGTCAGGCACACCGCACACATATATGTATATATATAAATATATATGTATATATAGATATATATACATCGTGGATTGAACGTCAGAAGGGCGTATCGTCCACGCTTGTGCAAGGCCCGACTCGCCCTTCCGGTGTTGGGCCATCGATCTCTTTCGGCCCGGAATCTCATGTCGCTCGGTCGCATAGCGGGGTTAGTTAAAATTCACATTTTGGCAAATGATCGAACATAATAAAATGAATATGAATAACAATAAATAACAATAAACGCGGTACAAGCACGTGAGAGTAAATTTTTCTTCTTTCACTCGGATAGATTCGTTTTGTTTTTTTTTTTCTTCCTCTTTAGTCCTCCTCGATGTTTTCGTAGTTCGAAGTTGTTTTACGAGACCGTGATGTACTCATCGTTGGGGCGGGCGGTAACAGGAATCTAGCGTGCGTGATTCTTGCAGAAGGGACGACCGCCCTTCGCGTAGAAGCTCTGGCCCTCGAGGTTCTTCTTGCACATCTGTAATTTTAATCGGGTGTTTTCGCGTTGGTAAACTAGATTGAACTTGGATTTTGGTTTATCGGAGGTTGAGGTTGAGCGGAGTTTTAAGGGGATTAATTACCGTGCAGTTGAAGCACTGGCTGTGGTAGTTGTTGTTGAGGGCTTCCACCCAACGGTCGCCGGCTTCCACTGGGAAACCGCAGGCGTAACACTTCGTCGTGAAGAGCTCGTTCCAATCTGGTGGAGGAGAGTTATTGCAGTTTAACGTTCGAGGCAATCGATGTAATTGGTGTAATCGATGTCGGGGAATTTTATGCCCGGGCAGTCGTTGACTCAGGCCTGTCGTAAGTTTGGCTCCACGATAGAGCAACCGACTACTCGTAAGTCAAACATTTCTTTACAACAGCCGTGGCGAATGCTACGTCACGTCATAAAGAAATTGCTAGTTTATGAGGGTCGTCTTTGGTGTAATGCTTGTAAGTGTCTGTCGGGGTGTTTGTGTAAGGAGACCAGATGGAAGGACGGACACACCCAGAAAAATAATTTATTCAACGGCTACCGTTTATTTGGTTTAGGTAAATATTTATTTGATTTAAATAAATATTTATTTCATTGAAGTAACTATTTACTTAATTAAAATAAATATTTATTTAAATCAAATAAATATTTTACTTAAACCAAATAAACAGTCGCCGTCGAATAAATTATTTTTCTGGGTGCAGCCAAAATTAAGGACTTTCCCTAAATGGTAAAAAAATGGGATCGAATCAACTAAAGATACGGGCAAGGATATTCAAATACATGTGTTGTTGGTCAAAGACAATATTTTAATGCCTTAAAAATATTTCGGTTAAATTGTAAAAAAATTGTGAAACTAACCAATCTTTTAGGTGTGATCAACAAAATATTTATTTGAATACCCATCACATACAATATACCAGAAGCTCGAGATAATGAACGAAGAAGTTAAGGTAGTCCGAGCGGTACAGTCCCGCCGAACGTGAGTTTCAGGGAAAAATGCAAACATTTCTCGATGAGATAAAAATCTGAAAAAATCAACCACATGGGAGGTGCTGCAAATATCGTTTGTATGAAATAATAATTCCAAAATTTTATTGACAAATTAACGACCAAAATCATTGTTCAACAAATTATCTGGCAACTTGATTATTTTTTTCCGTAACAATGATTCGTTTATTTTTCTGAATATGTATGAATTTTTTCTGAGTTTTTTTGACATTTTTGAAAATCGCGTGTTTTCTATATTCAAGCTGTAAAAAACGTAATTTTCAAAGATTACAAAAAATTCTGAAAAAAATTCATTCGTATTCAGAAAAATAAACGAACTCCTTTTATGAAGGAAAATAGCCGGGTAATTCGTTGAATAATGATTTTTTATTTGCAATTTCAATAATAACAATTCAATATGTTCATAACAAATTGGAATTATTATTTCACAAAAGCAATGTTTGCATACCCGCCCCTATGCTTGATTTTTTCGGATTTTTATTCCATCGAGAAGTGTTAGAAATTTTCTCTGAAACGCACGTTTGGCTGGACTGTACCGCTCGGACTACCTTAACTGAATAACCTTATGTAAACTACCCATTTACCTTATGTAAAACATATTGATTAATTATGTAAAACTCGCGGCTGAAGGACTTAGATCGATGGCCAATTGGCAATATATATGTTCTCACTACAATCTACGCTATGTCATGCTATGTAGCAAAAATTGTTTCATCTGGCATATTGTCAATAAATCCACTACTACTACTACTATTTATTTGAACGGCCCTGCCCGAATCTTTTGTTGATTCAACTATATTTTTTTATCGGTGTCTATTCACAAAAAATAGAGACTAGAGATTTGGCGAATTGCTGTTTAATGACGCGATCAAACATATGCACTTTCGATGTTTATTGCGGTACGCAAATTACAAAAAAAAGGAAAAAGAAAATTCGCTTTAAAAGTTGCTGAGTATTTCATACACGAACGAGAGTCCTGAACTTACCAGCCTCGCAGTAGGGCAGTCCGTCCTCTAGGAAGAAGGGACTGTTGCCGAAGAGCTTTCCGCAGTAGGAGCAGTTGAAGCACTCGGGATGGAAGTGTTTTCCAACGGCGTTCAAGCAATCCTGCAATTAACAAAATACATAAATTATCAGCAAATGAAGTACTGACAAATTAATTTTCCAATTTTTCTGACAACCATCACTCAATGAATTCCAAAACCGTTGCGATCATTGAACTTACGCCTTTGATTTTGTTGTTGCACTTGTTGCATCCCGGGGCGATGAAACGCTCGAAGCAATATTCGCAGTGAAGCTGTCCCTTCTCCTCAACGAAACCGATGTCCTGGAGAGCTCGGCGGCATTGCGTGTTAACGCAGACGAAGTGCTCCGGGCACCAAATCTGACCGAGAGCTGTTATGAACGGTCCCCTATATTGACGCAATATTTCGATTATAGATTAATAACAATAATTAACATAAATGACAGAGATAAATTATTATGAATTTCCACTCGATACGTCAAAATATCACAAAAATTTGTAATGCTTCATGCTCTCAAAATACGCGTATCTTATTTGTGAAAATCTAACTCGCGTGATGAAAGGGTAAATTCTCAATATTACAGTATTTTTAAGAAGGGAGTCTCGCTGCGCGCTGACTTCGCATAAGTTCGACAACAATAAGAGCAAATTGCAAGTACCTTTTGATGGTGTAAAAATCTGAACAAAATCATGTATACTAAAGGTACTGAGAAGATTAATTTTGCATAATAATAATTGCAAAATGTTATTAAGAAATTTATCAAAAAATTTATTGGTTAAAAAATTACCCGGCAACAAAACTTTTTCTTTTATAAAAATGATTCGTTTATTTTTCTGAAGACGTGTGAATTTTTTCAGATTTTTAAGTAATCGTTGATTTTTGTTCTATAAAAAAAATAAAAAATCAACGATTACTTAAAAATCTGAAAAAACTCATACGTATTCAGAAAAATAAACGAATCA
>JAPYZC010013116.1:0-10993 GCA_030522665.1 Ichneumoninae sp. A BG-2022a
GACCGGACAATTGGGGAATATTCATAATAAACATCTCGAGGGAGAGAGATACACAAGCATAGCCTAGTTGCTCTTTTGGCATCGGACCTTCGATATCATCGTTCCAGTCGGTTTCCGCTGTGCAAAGGGCTGCTGTAAATGAATACCAACATACCTATCCATCCGGATGGCAAGACAACTGTAGTGCAACGGTGCTGCAGGCCACAGGGACGCTTTGCTCAGTCCAGCAATTGGCAAGTAGGAGGGTTCGCCAGTGCGAGACAGTGCTCGAGAGTGAGTATAGGCAAAATATATACCGTAACTCGAAAGCGAGTGTGGGCAGGGGTTGCTCGCAACCGACGAGATGGCTGACAGATTTTTGTTGGTCGTCCGTTCGCTCGCTTGCCATTCGGTATAAAATTGACCCGATGGGAACGTCAAGTGACACGTTTTAGCGAGGAAAAACGTATTAAAATCTGAATGGCAGACGGATGAAATTGTGTTGACGGTACGAACGTAATTCTCTAGTCGAACCACACCCTCCACCCTACAGACTTTTCTTTTTAACTTGGCTGCGCGTCGGGATCCCGCTGAATTATTCTTTGAATATCGTTTCCATCCGAACTGGACTCATTTCTAAAAATATTGATAGAAACTCTACAGAATTATTACTGGTTTATACTTGCTATACGTTTATTACTGTGGTATTTCAAGAGTTCCTTATTGGTCATTTTTTACTTTTCATCTCATATAAAGTATGTAAGAAGATACAATATTGTAATCTCAACACAATTATATTGTCAGATTACGATATCGAAGCATTTTATTTCGAAGTTTTTGCATTTCACTAGAATGCAAAACCAGTATTATCTCCAATTATTTATTTCTGTCCGTCTGTCTATCTATAGATCTGTAAGTTTGTCTCGTTTGAAACCACAATAAATTCTTTAATAGATTTCGAAGCTCCGCGAAACTTGGCTACACATCTCCGCCATATAAAATTTAGTTTTGGTACCGAATTTTGAATTAATACATTCACCCTTTCTAGTAATTTACTGTAAATGAGAAAAAAATTAAGAATATCACAGAAATGTTAACATTAAAAAAAAAAGATTTACAAAATTCTGATAAAAGTTTGTTTCATTCGCAGGCAGACTTGATTTTTTTTAATTACTAAAAACGGTTCAATTCGAGTAAACATAATCGAATCAAACCCTTCTTGGTAATTAAAAAAAATTAATATCCCATAAAATCTGACCGTTTTGATATAGGATATTGGATTTTGACCAATTTCAATACCAAAGGTTCTTGATCGAAATTATTATATTCGTGTCCAGTTTTCGGGCAATTGCTCAAAATATGCGCAAGTTACCGGTACCAGACATTTTTTAAACAATTCCGATTTGGCCTCAATCTTCATAAAAATTATACCTAAGGAAGGGACGTGACCACTCTACTAGGGTACACCATTAGGGCACGCACGCACGCACACTTGGACGCCAGCCAAAAATCGCATTTCTCGACGATTTATATTGTTTTAAGTACTCTAACATTAAACTTTCCAATAAAAATAATGAAAATATCGCTTTTACTATGAGAATATTTTATATATCCAACAATATTGGTGATATAAAGAGACACACTTTCAGTCTTTATTGCTGGCATACCATTTCATAGAAAATGTTCGTCACTGCAAATCAGCTGTGAGTATGTGTGCCAGCCGTAAATTTCAATAACTGTAATACGAAAAGTGACGAGCGAGAACATGAGCTGCAAAACTATTGAAGTAGTCATTGAAAGATATTCCGCCAATGAAGCCGACAGAACACAATGTGTGACAACCCTGAGTGGAAGTTCATTGACTTCAAGCAACATGACGAGCGCTAGAGGCGGGTCGTTCTAGTGAGAAACGATGTTTTGAAATGATTATATTAGAATAAAATAAAAAATGAAATACTAGATGAAAGTTATTGTCTATTTCGTCGGTAATTATTATTTTTACTCTTGTTACTTTCTTTTCCATTTTTTAAAACAATTTTTATCGTGCATCACATTACAACCCAAATCTCTTCTGGAGCTACTATTTTAAGTGGATTCTGAACCACTGTATCCCAGAAAAACACTCATAGAAAAATCCACTGGGTACCGATTGGGAATCGAACCCGTGTGTACTGCGTGTGAGTCGCGTTCAGATCCCCTCGGCCACGCCTCACCCCTCATCAAATTCTTAAATTTACTGTAGTCATTTCACGACACAACTTCACACCAAAATAAATGGTTTGAGAAAATTACGTTACGTTACGTTGCGTTACAGTTTCACCATTAGCAACGGACGTACATTTTTTATGTAACATTGTCTGAACGTAGCGACTGTTTCTCCAAAGTCGTTCGTCATCGTGTATGGAACGTTGGCTGTATATCGCCGGGGAATTTCAAATTACACATATCATTACGCCTGACAGTCAGCCTCGCACTAGCTACAAAGCCCAATGTCGACAAGACTATCAATTGAGGGGTCGATCAATGCAGGGATATAGTCGAGATCCGAACGTGGGCTGTCAACATAGTGCCGCTTAATGGCCAATCCTCGACCGTACGGCGACCGTCGGCCAACAGCACCTGGGCACTTTATTTAATTTTTATTTGGAAGCGGGGTCCAAATAAATTGAGAATTTCCATCACAATGTATGCGGCGTGATTTAAAATAATGCTAGTGTTGCTAGTAATTCTACTAGCAAAATCGTGACGTTCTTTTTTCGCAGGGAGATTCATGTTTTTCAATGTATACGTCATATGAAATTGTTGCTTAAACTTGCTTGGAGGGCAAAAAAAAATGTAGATAGATAGATAGATAGGAACGTTTATTTCTTGTTCTGGAGCCGCACTCCCCTAAGAACACGGTGCCAGGTAGGGGAGAGCGGGGCAAAATGGGGCAACGGGGCAAAACTAAATTTTCCAATCATTATTGGATCGGACAAGGTGGTAAAACTGGGCAGAAAAGCCTGATGTATCCGATAGCGCGAATTCGGGCATCCAAAAATTATTGGAAAATGACGTTTTGCCCCGTTTTGCCCGTTGCCCCATTTTGCACCGCTCTACCCTACTAATGTACTAATGTAGTGATGTATTGATGTAGGAATGTCATAACGTAGTAATCATTAAGGGGGCAGGTTAGAAAATAGGGGACACTTTGTTATTATTATTATTATTTTTTGTTCAATGCGTTATAGTCTTTTGCGCCATGAGCCTGAAGTTAGCAAGCCGCGTTGGCGACCTGAGATACGTGTTTTTGGATGGGACTGTCCGCGCCTCAACATCGCCGCATAAAAAGAATTGTTACACGCTCGCGATATATTTCAATTAAATGCATGCTTAGATTAATAAAAAATTTGACAGCAACTTAAAGTAACAATTCTTTTTATACGCCGATGGTCAGGCGCGGACGGTCCCATCGAAAAACACGCGGCGCAGATTGCCAAAGCAGTTCGCTATCTTCAGCCTTATTTTTGCGTCTATTACCCAAATTATATATTGAAATAAAAAAAATAATAAAATAAAAATCAAGGGAAACATAATCAGTAGGAACGATTACCAACCAACACTTTCCAGAAGTCAATTACTTTGGCAATACCTCGAAGCCCAGTATTATTACAGTTTTATGCGTGCTTTTAAATCGTTTAAAGGCTTTGCCCTGGAGGGCTAAATAATCCTGAGCCTAACTAATGTGGAATATTATGATAAAGAAAGTGAAGACCTCTTACAATGTACCGAGCGGTTTGTTTTGAATGACGCACAGAGAACAAACTGAAAAGAAGATTACGAAGAAACTGTATCACCGAATCGGTCCTAACACAGCAGGAACATTCTTCATTCAAGTCCTCAAGTGATAGATTTCAAGCACGGCTATCAATTGACCGCAAAAAAGTATGGCATTGTTCACGTGCGCACCCGCTGTATTGTTAAGGTCGACGAATTATCTTAGAGACTTGCCTTTACATTCCAGCTCATCGACAGCGCTTCCAAGTATACTTCAATCTCTTCGGTACGAAATGCTGGCAAACTTTGTTCTTGACGCTACACTGAATGCTAGTCAATATCACCCTCAAATGCTGTCACTAGATGTGTAAATTCTACGAAGACTATAAACTATCATGTGTCTAACCTATCCACCGTCCCTTTTTTGCACTCCGTTGTTACATTTGCAACGACTTTCGGATAGTCGATACGGCGCAACAAGACAGGAGACTCGGGATAGACTCTACACAGAAAAAAAATCGATTGAGTCAACAAAATGAGTGCTTACGGGTGGCGAAACAAATTTTCGGTTGATAGAACGAAATAATTGCTGTATTAAGTAAAGAAAAATTTGAATCGACGGCCTGTTAGTTCGATCAACGTGGTATTTCTTTCGATCAACCAAACTGATTTTTTTTCTCTGTGTACGCTGTCGACAAAGTATTTATTGTTAAAATTGCAGGTCTAACATTTGATGTAGGTATTTTACCTCTGGAAACTTTGAACTTTCTGAGAATGCGAGCTCCAGATCGATAGAGTTGACGTTCGCTTGGCAAGAGATGCCTCGACCAGCAACGTCATTCGCATGTACAAAATCAAACACTGTCGAAACTACCTCAATTCGATCGCGCGAAATGGACCTTCTTCGATAAGTTAAATTGCTTTTCTGTACCCATTCTTACAACAGTCGGAGAGTTCATTTGTCAAGAAAATTTTCACTACACCGAATATTTTGGACGCCCTAAAATTCTTACTCTTCGCTACTAGGTATATTTTCGGAAGATTTTCTCGTCTTGTCCATTTTGCTTCTTTATAGCGGAAGCCGTTTTCATAAAGAAAGAAATACTTCCCAGATTGTAGTGCCAGAATTCGTTAAATAGGCTACAAAGATTTACAAAGAAAGCATGTCGGT
This sequence comes from Ichneumoninae sp. A BG-2022a, assembly GCA_030522665.1. Lineage (NCBI taxonomy): Eukaryota > Metazoa > Arthropoda > Insecta > Hymenoptera > Ichneumonidae > Ichneumoninae sp. A BG-2022a. Next base: position 4,907 of record JAPYZC010013116.1, read on the forward strand.
ACGTTATATTTAATTCTTTAAGACGGTTTATACCTTTGTCGTAAAATTGGTTAACGTTTGCACTGAACGTAGTTTTTTTAAAGCAAAAATACAACATTTTCCTGATCTTTAAATCAATCACAAGAATATTGAACTTGTTTGAAAGTGGAAGTATGAATAACTGAAAAAGTTACAACGAACGTAAAAACGAACGGGATTAAAATAATTGATTATCTATTTTGTTGATAAAAATGTCATAAATATTTATTTTACATATGTACTGGCTAGATCAATCACTCGAGAAAACTTTAAGAAATCGAATGCGTTTTGCAAGAAATCTATTTGTGTACAGTAGAACCTCGACTACATGAACCTATCGAGGCCGGGTTTAGTTCGGATAATAAAAAATTCGGATAATAGAAACGCACATTTTTTTAACGGCATTATAAGACCCAAGTGAATAAGATATAAATAAATGAAATTACAGTATATATAAAAGTTCAAAACATATTTTCGACATCGCACTTATATCAAGGGTTCTGTGAAATAAAGTCGTCCATGTTTAATTGCCGAATGCTAGCTATGCACTTTTGAGCAGCGAAATTTCGAAGCCGCTCCAGTGTAAACTACGGATGTAAGGCGATTAAAACGATTTGTATTGAAACTAGTCTCTGATGCGCAGTGTCCTGGGGTGACTCTGCTGGGGTGAATGAAACTGCTAGGGAAGCCAGAGTTCGAGCGGATTGACGCTGGAAGAGGGAAAAGCGCACTTCAACACGCTTAAACGCGGTCGCGACTCTTGTCGCAGCGAGCGACACTGTATAATGTTTCGCCCTACCGTTCGGATTACCGAGCCTTCGGATAAACGGAGTCATGGATCGGATAATTGAGGGTTCAGATGATCAAGGTTCAGATAATCGAGGTTCTACTGTAATCACTTTTGATGTACAGGATTAATCATCCAGCACATTACATTGAATATTGTAGTTTTGAGAAAAGAGCGCCTCACATTTTTCAATGCTTTCGCGGTACTTAATGCTAAAAAAAATCTGCTGTTTGCCTATTAATTTGACAATATAACTGTGAAAACATATGCTTCCAGCCTTGTTATAATACCTATTACACCAGACCAGCTTCAACACTTTTCGCCCCAAAAACCTTTCCGGTCGACCGTCAAGCGAGTAATCTCAGGGATAATGTAGGAATTGTTGTGTGTTTGCCGACCTCGCAGCCGGAACGCTCTAAGCGCCACATAAATTCAGTCATCTCACTTTCATAATAATCCCATTTCAGCAAGATTTCGGCCGATTTCGGCCGATTTCGGGAAGAGTTAGAACGGGGCGCTTGAACCGGGACGGGAGTGCTAAGTGAGCGCGATTAAGAAAATAACCCATGCTAAACATTACCCGTCACCCAATTTATCATGAAGGTTTAATTATTGTTCTAGCGTGTTTATGTGATTTTTCGATCGTATCCGCACATAATGCGTACATAAAGTTTAAAGCTAACGCACTCGTAATAAAAGGAAATTACGCATTATCGGTATAAGAACTCAAGCAAGTGTAGAGTTCGAGAAGCTCTCACCTTAAAAATAACACATAAGAAACACGGATTCAGAACATGAAACACTGATCAGCACGCCAACAAAACACACACAACATTTCCTCGATAGCGCAATTTCTTCCTGTCAGGCACCATGTGATGAAAATTGTAATGAAGGACGAGCATTAACGCTTGCATCATTGTTGGTGTGAGCACCTATTTTATTCGATGAGATAGCGATATTAGGTTTTTAACGAATGTCGAGAAGCACAGGAAATCATTAGAGGTGCCGTTGAGTAGCTGACCACAAGAACGGGTATGCGGATCTTTGAAACCGTTTACGAATACCGGCGTCGATTACGCAGGGCCACTCCAGGTTCGGGAGAGCCGCAGGCGTGGAACTCAGGAGTGCACAATTCGAAGACTTGAATGACGGTATTGACATTCTTTGTGACCATGACCACGCATTCAGAAGTCGTTATGGAACTACTATCAAACGAAACGTTTGTCAGGATACTGAAACCATTCGTGGCAAGAAGAGGAATCTACTCACAAATTATTTTCGACAGTGGAACTAATTTTGTCGAGGCAGCGCGTGAATTAAGAGAGGATTACGACTTCCTCGAAAAGGAACAGCGAGGGATATCCGAAAACTCGACTCGACAAAAAAATTCTGTGGAAATTTATTCCACCCACAGCACTAGATTTCGGTGAACTCTGGGACGCGACGGTGAAGTTTACGAAGCGTTACCTCAACACCCCCGCCAAGGGCCTTGTCTCTAACGTTTGAGGAGTATTACACGCTCCCAACTGAAATCGAATCAATCATATGCACCCGACCTTTCCCTCTATCCCTCTATCCCTCTATCCCTCTATCAAGCAATCAAGTACTCACTCTTGTTACCAACTGAACACGATTACCGGGAAATACTAGACAACCGACTTTCGCGGTAGCAACAGTCCCAGCAGGTGCGACGGCACTTTTGCCAAATATGATCTAACGTATAATATCTGCAAGAATTACAGACACGACAGAAGTGGTATGATAAAGACGGGAATTTGAATGTTGTCATGGGATGTGTGGTAGAAGTTCATCGTGGGGTGGACCACGTCTTGAGGGTGGCGAGAACTGTGAATATGAAACTTTCAAACTTTGAGAATTATCATAAACACTTCGATATTAATTTGGTTGATCTGCTGGGAGAATTGAAATTTCAAAGCCGCCTCTGACTCCTTTTAGCTTCCTGAATACGTGAGCATTCTAGTCCATTGCCTTTGAACACATCAGTTATTATTGACATGTCCATTCACATGAAATTGACCTGTTAGATACTTAGAGATTAGACGGGAGATGGAATGAACTTAATATGGGAAACTTTCAGTTGATACAAAATTGAGGATAAATGAGCGAGGTTATTGAATTCATGAATTTTCGGTCGTCGTGGAATATCCCATAGTTTTGTTTTATTTTATGTTTATGGTTAACTCATTATTTCATTAATTTATTACAAATAATTATTCGGAATGATATCCAGTTTATTCCATGTGTCGCTTCATGCCGTGGTGAACGTTAATATCCGTTCGTGGAAAGTGCGTTTCCCGCCGCTACATATCTGTGTCTCTTCACTAATTATACAAGTCGTGCGAGATAACTATTACCATAATTAGCCTTCTCTTTAGGTTCCACTATCGTTGTTTTGAACCGCAGGAGTTTTTCCCACCATTCACTAGTCCAATAGTGTTTATTGTTTTGTCACTTCAATGAGAACCACGCGTGACGCTCAGTTTTTTTTTTTTTTTTTTTTTTTTTTTTTTTTTTTTTTTTTTTTTTTTTTTTTTTTTTTTTTTTTTTTTTTATTTTTTTTTCTTTGTTTTTTTTTTTTTTTTTGTATCGTTTCGGAATTTTAATGATAATTTTGTTACAAAATTCGAACACAAGTTTTCCAACACGCCCAGCTATCATAACTATTTAACAGATGCTGCGGTATGGGCATTGTCCCGTACACAACACTATTATAAAAGTGTCCTGTAGGTTTGCGGTTTTGTAGGTGACGCTACGACCATCTCAGTTTTCAACTGCGGCAGTATTCAGTATTGCATTGGTTACTATACGGTATTCATATTTTCAAAAAAATAATCCGTATCGGAGTGAATAAGTGAATATGAATATAAACGTTTAAATCATTGCCCGTGTGGAAGTTAACTGTCGTCATTAATTTTCAATTCAAATTATTCAACACAATTATCTATCCAAACCGGTAAATAAATATTTTTCTGGCGGAGCTTGGATTCTACAGGAACAACAGGAACAAATCTTATAACTAAGAGCTTCGAATGAAGGTTTTGTATTCATAAGATAAATTTTATCTCATCAATATCCGCTTGAATATGTGATAATTAAATGTATTCTACGACTACGAGCGTTTTATTTGTTGCCCTCAGTTAAAGAAACATTTTACCCCAAATACCAAAAACCATGTACGCTTGACGATTTTCACACCGTGCAAGCATGTTGTTGATAATCAATTATCTATTGGATTTCAAAAACTGGTCAAATTAACAACAACAAAAAATTGTGTTTAACTAAAAAAAATAAGGAATGATACGACAAGTTCTTAAAATTTGTGTTCTCATACAAAAAAAAAAAAAAAATGTTATTTATCGAAATAAACTCGGAAAAAAATGTTAAATAGTGGAAAAAAGTGAAGCGATAAATGGAACCTCTCGTAGCGTACTTAATGCGGAGACAATGTAACCTATCTAAAGTATCAATCATGAACCAGAATCGGCCATGTGCTGTGTCTACCATCCCCCTTCGCCAACATTCGCGCAGTACCGTCACTGCAGACTACGCCATGAGAGGTTCCACTGTAGTGATTTACAGTTTCTGTTCTATATGAGGCATTCCATCCGGTTTCGAACGGTCAAAAAGTTGTCCACTCCCAAAAAAATTTAAATTTTGTCAAATTATGTAATTATATAAAAAGGATTATTCAATTACACAGAAAAATGTTTCAGACAAAAAAGTTGCAGTTTTAGATGTCCACGCTCTCGACAGCTTTTTTCAGAAGTGGAGGGAAATATTCTCGTTGTAGACTCGCTGAATTGTTTTCCATTCGTCAAGAAGTTTCATCTTTTTGCACCTGCTTCAGAGGACGAAACACAGACACATCCATCGGCTGCAGAATGTTAGCTGAATTGAGATATAGAGCTACAAGAATGATTTCGTTTTCCGAACTGAAATCAGTGAGCGCTATCGTTAGGTGATAGACGCGTCCGTCAACGTACAAAATAACTGGCAAAGGAATTTTGTGTGTGAAAAGCCATGGATAAAAAATATTAGCCACATACGCGAAAAAAAACTCCTGCTATGCATCCATTATCAGATTTTTCGAGCACCCCCGAATTTGGCATTGCTTTTACAATGGCCGCCAGCATTCGTCTGCAACTTATCATTATCATCGATAGTGCCACTCCACCGCCCGCATTTCCTGTTACTAATGTCGTGATGCATTCATTCTCATTGCTGCTGATGAAGTTTACACACCGTTTTTTCGCCTTTCTTCACGAGAACTTTGTTTCCTTTCACCTTAAGAAAAAAGTGGTTTCATTGCACTTGAAGATTCTCATAGGATCTTCCAAGACATTGAGAAAATTATTCTCTGTACAATACAAATGAACGTCTTCGAACCACTGTTTTATCTTTTCATCTGTTACTTGACATCTTGTCAAGTTTTGATGGATCCTTTTCGAAATATCGTGATAACGCTTCAGAAATGCTTAGTACCAATGTGATTCGGTCTCTTGTCCGTAAAAGGCGTTTCTTTTCGAGACTATTCATCAAGTGCTTCACGCTGTCCAACAGCTGATCTATTGTCACTGGGAATCCAGTTTTTCCTCGAGAATTAATCCAATTGACTAGTTGATCTTCTTCGCTAGCCGTCAAAATCGAACTGGGGCCCATTTTGCGCTGCTCTGGTGCGTTTCTCTAATATTCCAACAATTCTCACAGCTTTCAGAGCATCGTTCATCTGCATTTTCGAGATTTCGGCATTCATAGCTTATAGGAGTGAATTCCGAAAAACCGAAACCGCATGTAGCACACGGGAGTGGAATTGGAAAATCATAAATCACTGCGATATGCTATATTCTCAAGATTTCGGCATTTATAGCATATGGGAGTGAAATTTGAAAATCATAAATCATAAATCACTCCCATACGCTATATTTTCGACATTTCGTAATTCATAGCATATCGGAGTGCATTCCGTAACTATACTGAATTCATACGTATAAAATACGTACGATTTTTTAAAGAATTTTTTGTAATCTTTAAAAATCGCGTTTGTTCTATGTTCAAGCCGTAAAAAAACACGTCTGACAAAGTGAAGCGCAACGTTAGTGTATTTGTTCGCACTCAAACTTAATCAGCTAGCCTGAATCAGTTTAGTCTAAAGCCAAGAATATACAAAATGCTTTCTCATATTCGAAGCTTTGCGAATAAGGGAATATTATGAGAAAGCGATATGAAAACTTCAATTTACAACTTTTATGAGGAAGCGATAT
>JAPYZC010013172.1:0-10534 GCA_030522665.1 Ichneumoninae sp. A BG-2022a
TTGCGATTTATCAATTAAATCAATGAAAACAATAATATTCACACGAAACAATAATGAAGATAAGATACGTAGAAAACTGGCCAACCTAACCTTTTCGTATTGTCCTATTATTAGGTTGCGTATGCAGTAACGCTTGTACCATTCTTCGGACACTATATTGTCGGTGTTTTAACAGAATTCAACAATTGAAAATAATTTAGGCTTAAATCTTGTGTAACTTTTTTTCTGTGCATCATATAATGTTTGCAATTACGATTACAAGTGTCATAATGGATTGTCAATACTTCAATTCGGAATAAATCAGATCTGCATAGGAGTGTCCGAAGATTGGGACGTGTCCGTGAGTATCCGTGAGTATCCGTGAGTATCTGTGAGTCTTCAATCGACACGAACATTTATTATTACGTACATAATTGTATATCATAAAAAAAAGTTATACAGGCGAAAAACCGACACCGTAGGAACTGGTGCGGATTGCCCCAGTTTCAACCCTCAAACCCCTTATCATCCCACCGGTCCCGATAACCCGAGAATTCACTCCGTTAGAAAATCGATAGCGTCATAAATTTGTCACACTTCCGTATCGCCCGAACTATCAAAACTTCCCCCGTACCGCTCATACGTACGAGGGCTTTCGCGACCCGAGAATTTCGCCGGAAGTCTCCCACGTACGTATCTTCGGTTATCGGGACGCGAGAGACAAGCCCGGAAAATCGTACAAGCTCATGTTAACGGGGTGGAGCAGCAGAGGGGGGGGGGGGTAAAGCGAGTGGAATCGATGCGTGTTTCACAGCGCAGAGAAACAGCCTCCCGAGGGCCTGCGGTACAGGAACATATATACCGGTGTCTTAATCCACTCGGCTTCACGTACCCGCCATCCGTGCATGCAGCCGCTGCAGCGGCACAGCTCGGTCCAGCAGCTGATGCTGCGCCCCGCTGCGCGCCCCACGAACGATTCCTCTTCCGGAATGTGTGCTCTCCTATCCTACGTCGTTTCCTCGACGTCAAAGGGAATTCCGTCTCTCTGTGAGATACGGCTAATAACGAGTTTCGGAAAATTCGATTAGCTCCGTCCGGGAGGGCGGAGGCCGGCTCGTATAGCCGAGTCTCTCTGAGGTGAAGTTGGAACCATGCTCGGCGAAGTTGGAGGCTCGAATTGAGCTTTCCCACTGGCGGAGGTCGCGGTACTCATCGATTTTCCCAATCCATCCATCCATATGTATATGTGTACATATGTGTACATATGTGTATACATGTGTATATTAGGGTGTTTCACAAAAAGGACATTTTTTTATTTATTTTGCTCCCATTTTTTTAAAGTTTAGATTTTTATCTCAAATTGAACGTCGCGAAAGGTGGTCTCTAGCAAAAAATTCTAAGAGGTGGCGCATTCGACGTTTGTACCCAAAAAATGCGGCACCTTTTAAACTTAATTGTCAACGACCGCCTTTCGCGAAATGTTTTTTAGATCGAAATATATAAGTCTACGAGGTGGGAAATTAACTTTTTGTAATTTTTTGTAGTGAACCCAAAATATATAATTTTAATATTTTTTTTTCATTTGCAGTCTTTTGTGTTTTATACAAAAAATGATAAATTCAGCGAAAGACGATCGTTGACAATTAAGTTTGAGAGGTGCCCCATTTTTTGGGTTAACCGTCGAATGGGGCAACTCTTAGGATTTTTTGCTTGGTACCGCCTATTGTGAGGTTCAATTGGAGATTGAGATCTGTACTTTAAACAGGTGGGAGGAAAATTTAAAAAAACAATGCCTTTTTTTGAAACACCTTAGTGTAGATATGTGTATATATGTGTACATATGTGTATATATGTGTGTATATGGGTATATGTGTGTGTGTATGGGTATATGTGTATGTATGTGTATATGTGTATATGTATATGTATAACTGGATCTCATCGTCGGATTCATGAATTCGCGATCGAACGAGCAACGTTTTCGAGTGAGCTTTGGCTCTCCGGTGCATTCGTGGAAGGCTCATGGTTTACACATCGTAGCAACCTCCGCAGCCGTCGCTCTGGATGATTCTCGCTCCGGCATCCGTCTCGCAGGACCGGTTGGAGTTGAGAGAGAACTCGATGGGCTTCGATGAAAGCGTCGAGGAGTCGGAGGACCGGGGACCTTCGAGGATCTTCGAGAGCCATCGGCGGTCAAGACGTTCGTGAAAGTAGAGGCTCTCGAGCGAGACGGGCCGTCTAAACGCCGACCAGGATTCACCGGGCCGATTTTCTTTTCAATCTTCATCCCCGATTCATTCGTCGACCCTTCGGAGGAGAATTCTTACCGATTCGTATACCTTTCCCCCGTGGAGGCTTCGGGATTCACGAATCGCACTGCGGCACAGCTGTTGGCCGGCCGGGAATTGGCATGGCGCAACCTCGAAAAAGTTGGCTCTCGCCAACTTTGCTGGTCTTCTTTTTTCTGCGGACATTATTTTAGGCACGTAAATCTCGACTAACGACGATTTGTTTCGAGACAGTTGCACGAATAGGCGGGGGGCAAAACGGCCGCTTGTTCCTCACTTGAAATAAATAAATTGTCTAATGTTTATTACACTGTAAAAAATTTTGTTTGAAAATTAATGAACAGTATTGAAAGCTTTTTTACATAAACCGTTTCTGAAATTTCAAACATGTGTGCGTTGTAATTTTACAAGCAAAGCACATTAATATTTAATTAATATGAGTAATGTCCGCAAATTTCAAGTTCCAGTACATTAAATTTACAACTTATTTTTACAGTGTACCATTATAATTATAATGTGTATTATACAATATATAATAATAATAACAAGCAGTTGTAAAATGTTGCGTACGATATAAAGTTGGACCTAAAGTCTGAATTAACGATCGCTTTAAGAAGGGCGTCTTGCTGCGCGCTGACTTTGCATAAGTTCGATAACAATAAGAGAAAATTGCAAGTACTTCTTGATGGTGTAAAAATCTTTAAACAATCATGTATACTAAAGGTACTGAGAAGATTAATTTTAAACGCGGTTCGTTTCTGTAATTTATTTTTTCATCAAATTTTTAAAAGGCCATCTGTTCTTCACTTAAAATAGATAAATTATGTAATGTATATTATAATTAATTATAAAATGTTGTGTACGATATCAAGTTGGACCTTAAGTCTGAACCGAGGATCGCTTTAACGCGGTTCGTTTCCGTAATTTGTTTTTCCATCGAATTTTTAAACGGCCAATTACTGTTCATTCTTCTGGCCAATCCTAGTCTTCTTATTTCTGCGGACATTACTTAGGCGCCTAAATCTCGATTTATAACCATTAATTTCGATCGAGTTGCACTGATAAGGGCAGAGTGGCAAAACGGACGAGACTGTCCATCGCTTAAAAAATAAAAATAAAATTATACAATGATAATAGTGCAAGTCCGAACCGCGGATAGCTTTAAAGCGGTTCATTTTTTCTAACTTATTTTTCCACCATATTCCTAGACCGCCAATTCCGCCAATTACTGTCCGTTCTCCACGACAACGATACTTTCCCCGAGTCTCTTTTATTCGCGTTCCGGGAGCGTTCCGGGGATCGTTTTTCGATTCATTTCGCGTAGCGTTCGGGGCCGCTCCGCGGAACGCGACGCAAGCCATCCTCCGCCAATGCTCGACGGGGCTGAGCTCTTCGGATTCCTCGGGAGTATCAGCCCCGGGCTATGGGCGATTTTCTTCCGAATAAATTCCCTCGAAGTGGCTAGGGAGGACGTCGAACGTCCGAGACGTTGCGAACGGCGGGGGGCGGGGGGGGGGGGGGGGTCCCCGCGGATTTGGGATAATTTCCCTCGGACGTTTAAAAAAGTTTCGAGTGCCCGGCGGGACTCTTAAAGCGATTCCGCAGTACGAGCTCGCCGCCCCCGGATCGGGAGGGCAAACTTCGAGTTATAAAATATACGGTTCGGAGGTCGTTGCGGATAGATTGTTTGATCGGAAGCAGCCGCGGGGAGGAAGTGCGCGGGGCCCGGAAGGGGATGCAGGAGGAGAACGACGACGACAGCGACCAGATTGGGTGACGTCGAGATTGCTTCGCAGAGGGCGAAGCGGAAAAGAAAATCTTCTGGACTATAGAGGATAATATTCTTTTATTATATTTTTATATATATCCTGCCGCCGCCCCCCCCCCCCCCCCCCCCCCCCCCCCCCCCCCCCCCCCCCCCCCCCCCCCCCCTGGGCATGACGAGAGAATATACAGAAAATCACCGGGAAACTCCTATTTGTATAGATTTTACGTCCCCGTGAACTTCGATGGACGATTCGAGGAACGTAAAATTTATCGGTCGAAATGTGAAAAAGGTGATGGAAAAGTGTTGAGTCGAGGGTGGGAAGAAAACAATATCGGGCGTTTGAGGATATTTTAGGGCGGCGTTTACTGCCAGGCTGTCTTCAGCTAAAATCTGATCTTTTTAAGAAATAAAATAATAATATTAATAATAATATTACATGGTGACCGCGGTTAGGGAAAACCGGGAAAGTCAGGGAAAAAAATCTTGGTCAGGGAATCAGGGAAGAGTCAGGGAATTTCAAAATTGACCAGGAAAAAAGTAAATTGTCGCCGAACCTTATATAAATAAATAAGAACTAAATAAAAAGGAGCCTTAAAAAAAAATTGGGAATCTTTTGAAAAAATAAAAATAAAAATAAAAAATATAATTAAATATTAATGTAATAATTAGGCATTTTCATTTGCATCATTAATTTTTTTTATTATAAGTCGTTAAAAGTTTGGTCAGGGAATTTTTTTCCGGGGAAAAAACGGCCACCATGTATTAATAATAATATTATAATAATCGATCAATGTATGACGACTTCGTATTTATTATGTATTTTGGGACATATATACGGAAATATGTGCAAAAATAAGGACAAAAAAAAATATCCGAAATACATAAAATTCTGCGATTTTGAACGATCGATATATCAACCATAAAAACCATATATTTCAACAAAATCTATTTCCGTAAATATATATTTTTTTAATCTAAAATTCGAAAAATTGTACACACACGTTATCTTTTACCGATGTTGTTTTCGACACGCGACACGTATGTATTTTCCCATGTGAACTCTGAAGAAAAGACGACGATATGACGACCCGACCTTCGATCCCTTTGAGCCCTTAGCTCGGCGTGTGCGCGCGATACGTTTAGCCGAGCAAAAGTATAGCCCGTACCCGAGAAGCGGCATCGTCGTCGACCGGTAACTGTACATACCGAACGATATTGCTCCTCGCTCCCCGGTAATATGTACAAGAAATTTATGTAACTTTGAATTTACACGGAAAGTACATATATTCGCTATTATATAGGCAATATAACGTTGCGCAAGGATGGGCGGAAGCGGCGAGAGAGCGGGTGGTGATTCCGTGCTGCTGGAAAGACGGTTGCTCCAGGAGGCAGCCTCGTTCCTCGTCGCCGCTTGTGTGGGTCGGTGGGTCGCGAACGACGCCGTGCATACGCCCGATCCCATTAGCATACAATTATCTTTATGCTTCTTTTATGATTCATATTTAGTGGCCCGCTTCCGGGAGTTTCCGCGCCCGAGACTCTCGAGCCCTTCCACGGTATCGCCCTTAAAGCGTTTTCCTCAGCCACCCGCTTTTCTATCCCTTTCGTTGCTACACAAATGTATACATATATACGTACATATATACATCCCGGTTTCCCCCCGAAGCGCGAACGCGCCAAGAGTCGCGGAATATAGGCAACTCGACCGCTAAGAAACAGAAGGGCACACCTCGAGTCATTTTACGAGTTAAATTTCTGGAGATACGCCCATGTGTTACGCCTATGTGTGTATATAGATTTTACGATCGTTTTGTTCAAAACTCGTCGAGCATTCTCGCTCTCTCGCCTATCCGGACAAGCTTCAAGACGGTCCTCGCTGAGCTGTCCCCCGTCGTTAATCTTTTGTTTTCGCTCGTAATTTTCCATACGCTGCATCTCTTTTATTCAACTATCCTTACGACACGACACTCCTTATTCCGCATTGGAAAAAAATTCACTCGCGGGCGCCTAAAGAAAGTTTTTTCATTTCAATTCTACTTTCAATTTTTGGAATTCCATATGACATTGAAATAACGACGGCGCGACCGTCAAGATGACATGTTATCGTTTCAATCTCGTATAGAATTGAAAGTGTAATTGAAAGTGTAATTGAAAGTGTAATTGAAAGTGTAATTGAAAGTGTAATTGAAAGTGTAATTGAAAGTGTAATTGAAAGTGTAATGAATTGAAAGTGTAATTGAAAGTGTAATTGAAAGTGTAATTGAAGGTGGAATTGAAAGTGTAATTGAAAGTGTGATTGAAAGTGGAATTGAAAGTGGAATTGAAAGTGGAATTGAAAGTAAAATTGAACGTGGAATTGAAAGTAGAATTGAACGTGGACTCGAAGTAGAATTGAACGTGGACTCGAAGTAGAATTGAACGTGGACTCGAAAGTATAATTGAAAGTAGAATTTTTCCTTTGGCGGCCCGCAAACGAATTTTACTTGAGCTATTAATATTTTTTTCAGTCATTATAACATTCAGATTCTCGATTATAACATTTTCGTTGAACCGAAAAATGACCTTGATCAACCTAAAAATACCGCTAAGAAACAGAAGGGCGCACCTCGAGTCGTTTTACGAGTTACATTGCGGGAGAAGCGCCCTTATATTTCTTAGCAGTGAATACATTTGTATATACGTGTATAATCAAGATTTTGCGATCGTTTTGTTCAAAACTCGTCGAGCATTCGCGCTCTCTCGCTTATTCGGACGGGCTTTAATACAGTTCTCGCTTTCCTTCGACGTTAATCCTTTGTTTTCCCTCGTAACTTTCCATACGCTGCCTCTCTTTTATTCAACTATCCTTACGCCTCCACGATCCTTATTCCGCTTCGTGGACTCGGCAACCGACGATAAATTTTCGCCGAATTACGTTTGCGATCTTATGTAGAGGGTGATATACATTATACATGTATACATGTATATACGTATATGTACATGTTATGTATCAGTCTTGGCTTGCCGTGGTTGTCTCACGAGACTCCATCTCGCTCCTGCTCGGGGTAACGTGTTCTCTCGTTCAAACATTGTTTCGGTAGGACGGTCTCAAACATCGTTTGGGAACGAAATGCAAACTGTAGATACGTTGATATATACGTGCACTTATGTGTATGTATGCACTGGGGCGAGTTTCGTGGAACCACAAATTAAATCCTATTATACGAAACCATCGTCGAGTCTGTACGATCGTAAAACGTTGCTATAAATTGTGAGAGCCGAGAGGAGGCGAGACGCGGAGGAGATTATATTTCGCAACAGATTTTGGGGTAATTTGCTGGGGAAATTTTTGAGGAGCGTTATCGTTAATTGCGATGAAAGTTAGGTATTTGTAAACGGGGTTAATTTTTTTTAGTTTACATGCGCGTCGGGAGAGGGACGTTAAAAATTAGGGAAACGTGTGGAGATTTCAAATAGACGGGGAAAAGATTTTTCCTTAATTTTGCTCAAAAGTGGCTCGTGGAAGGTTGACAAAAAATCGGAATAAAATTTATCAAAAAATACATCGAAAAACCTACATTTTGTGTTCCTAGGTTTTTTTTGCACGAAGCATAGTTTTCGAATTAAAAATGGTGCGCGAGCACCCAGAAAAATAATTTATTTGACAGCCACCGTTTATACGGTTTAAGTAAAATAAACGGTGGACGTCAAATAAATTATTTTTCTGGGTGAGATACTTGCGGTGTATTTTTCTTTCAGTCGATTTAGCGAAGCGACACAATTTGTCGATACTCTTGACTCTCAATATGGAAATACGAAAATGTAATTTTTTTTACATTTTCTTAGATAAGAAAACATTATTTTAGAAATAATAACTAAATCGATTTAATTATAAAATAATTATCCATAGTTCATATTAAGTAAAGGTCGAAGGATCGTTTTGGCAGCGATAAAACTGTATTTACGCGATCAGGAAGTTCCACCCGATAGCGTTCATGAGTTGCATCTATTAATATCCACGTAGCCAAAGGTAATTGCTTCAAAATTCCTGGCCTCTATTTATATGCAAAACGAATTATCGAAGCGGCAATTTTATCCGAACAAAAATTCGCCCGACTCCGATGTCGACTATACCACTTCCGACAAATTTTCACAATTAACGGTATATATAATCCGACGTAATAAATTCAATTTTGGAAAATAAAAATATAAAAACTTTCATGCGCTCGATTTGCAATACGACAATATTTCGCGTTTATTGTATTATCGATCGAAATAATTATTTATAATCAGTAGATTTATTTATAACCAGTGTTCGCTGGCAATTCGTTTTGTACAAATTTTATCCGGACCAAAATTTCCCCGACTCCGATTCCGGCAATATCACCACTTTCGATAAATTTTCACGATGGACGGTATCGATAATCCGACGTAATCAATTATTAAAAAAATATATATATATATATATTAAATTTCATCCGGGCTACCTGCTATAAGAAAATATTACGCATTTATTGTATTATCGATCGAAACTGGCAATTCGTTTTGCACAAATTTTATCCCGACAAGAATTTGCCCGACTTCGATTCCGGCTGTCTTATCACATCTTCCGAAAAATGGTAACGTATTAAATTGAATTTTTTTAAAATAAATATAAAAATTGTCGTCCGCGCTACTCGCGATACGAAAATATTTCGCATTTATTGTATTATCTATCGGAATATTTATGAAGGGATCATCTCAGTGTGACCGCCCGAAAATTCACTGGTTTTTTGAAAATTTCACACTGAGATGATCCCTTAACAACCCCTATATTTATTTCTCGATAAACAGTATTTGTCAGCAATTGGTTTCGCACAAATTCGCGACGCGTGCCGAAACGGTTAACAAGAGATCGGGTTTTGAAACTGTGAATTGAATTCGATAATCTCGTTGATGCGAACAAGGGAGATCGGCGCGGATGGAGAACGAGGGAATTCAGGGGGTGTAAAACGAGTGAACCTGCCCGGTCCGTTGCCGAACGTTTTCCCCATACAGCTTGCCCTATTATAGGCGTATATAACTGGAAAATAGCCACGGGGCTTCCAATAAAGCCTGTCGTTAGTACGCGTTCACGCGGTTCTATGGGCCGATCTAACGAGCGTGAAATGATCTATCGATCTTCCCCGATGACCTTCGGTGCCGCTTCTCTTCCATCCGCTCTCAGTCGCCCGGACGAATCGTACGTATGTTGGCTCTCGGCTATTACTCTTACGACCGACGCCACTGTTTGACTCTCAAAGCGCCGTAGAACGAGAGAATTCGAGCCGATACGCGATCCATCCCCGTTAGACTCGCTGTGTAATGAACACGTCGATCTATAGGCTGGAAGTCGTTAATGACGCATTGAGCAGCGTATAACTCCATTCCGGTAATCCACGCTTTGTTCGATTAATTGTGGACATGTCTACGAGTGTCACTGTCGCGACGTCGAGTTCGTAAATTCCTGAGCATGTTTTTTTTTTATGCAACTTTTTCTGGGAATTTTAAGCTTTAACTTTTAATTTTGACTGAAGTTTCGTTTCGTTTGGAGATGAAAAAAAAATGTAATGAATGCTCGATGACTTGTGGAGTAATTTTAAGAGGTTGAAGTTAAGTTGACACAGATCTGAATTATTTTGTCTCTCAACTGAAATTATTTTATTTATTTTTTCAACAATTGCTAAAAAGGCATTTGGAGACGGTCAAGGACACAAAAAAATCGATAACACGAACGAAATTAGCGTTTTACGTGTTATTTCAAATCAGCGTCAAGTAATCGATTAATTAAGCAGGTTCGGATGACGTTTATTCACGTCATCCGAATTATTATTATTACCGCACGGGTAATTGTTCTACCATTAATTACGTGCTGCCCACGAGATTCAAAAGAACCACTCCACCTCCGGAGTAATGAAGTTCCGTAATGCATATATACATATATATCAACCATCGACCAGCAATTCATTGGTAAATTATCCACAACATTTTCCACCGAACACCATTGTGTTTTGATTTAACAATCCGTCCCGACGTGTAGTTTGAACAATTGTTTTTCCGAAAAGCGCCTCTAACTCCGCTCCCCTTTCCCAATGAGCAAACACAGCAGTGGAATGTTCATTGAAGGCGATGCATCTGAAAATATTTTTCTCTCACCCCATATGATTTTATTTATTTTTACGGTATGTGCTAAAAAAAAATTTGGGTCCGGTCAACGACACAAAAAAAAAATCGATTGACCGAACGATATCAGCGCTTTAGGTTTTATTTAAAATCGGCGACTACGTGAGCGTCAATTAATCAATTAATTAAGCGGGTTCGAATGATTTTTCTTCACAGGGCACGGGTACTAATTCTACCATTAATTAGGTACTGCCCTTGAGAATCAAAAGACCCAAAAGAATTTCCGATATTTATATTTATATTTATATTTATATTTATATTTATATTTATATTTATATTTATATTTATATTTATATTTATATTTATATTTATATTTATATTT
>JAPYZC010013186.1:0-16160 GCA_030522665.1 Ichneumoninae sp. A BG-2022a
AATGTTATTAACAAATTGTTGAAAAAAAATTGTTCATCAAAATATGTGGTAACTCAACTTTTTTTTTTTATAAAAATGATTCGTTCACTTTTCGGAATACGTATGAATTTTTTTCCGATTTTTATCTTTATTTTGACTTTTGCACATTTTTCCATGTAAAAAACAAGAAAAATCAAAATAATGATAAAAATCTTTAGTAACAAATAACGTCAATAACAGTACCAGGACCCAACTCCAGATTGAGTTATGCCGAACTTTTTTTTCCATTGATACAATTGCCTATTCTATTCGGTCGAACATATTTTTAATTAGGACAATGAAATTATTTTTTAAATGCTGATGTAACTTTCTAGTCAACTCAACTAAATATTTTCTTCGCCACCCGCAACAGCCGAATTTGGTTGATTCAAACAAATTTTTTGTTATTTCACCGAACCTTTTTTTCGGTGCAGAGATCGAGATGCGGAAGAAGGAGGAAGAAGTTGCCGTCGCTGTGGAGGAGGTCAAGTCGCTGAGGCTGGAGAACTCGCGGCTGAAGAGTGACCTGGAACTGGCCCCGAATCGACCAGTACTCGCTGAAGCGAGCACCGATTGTCGGATCCAATGTGCCGAGACCGAAGCGGCGACGAAGGAAGCGGAGCGACTGAGAACGGCGCTGGAGGAAACGACTCAGGACCTAAAAACAACCAGAACCGATCTGGCAGCCTCAACCAACGAATCCAACAGGTTGACCCTGGAAAACACCAGGCTCGATCTGGAGCTCTCGCGGATGAGGATCCAGAACGAGACGCTGATCGCCCGTCTGAACTCCGAGAAATCAACGACCACCGAGACGCTGCAGAACTACGACAAGCTGATGATGGACTTCCGGTTGCTGAACGGCGACATCGAGAGCCTGACGATCGAACGATCGTCCATCAGGAGCGACCTCGAAGCCGCTCTGCGGGAGAGAAACGCCGCGCGAGCCGAGATCGAGGAGGCTCGCCTGGAGAATTCCGCCCTGCGCGGCGAATCGGCGACCCTGAAGAAGCTCCTCGACGAATCGGCGGGCGACCGCGAAGGGGCGAAGGCGCAGCTGGCGAAGCTCGCGGCGGAGAATCTGGAGGTCTCGGCGCGTTTGGCTTCTCTCGCCAGGGACAACGAGGAGCTCAACGACGAACTGGACAGAGCCAGGTCGGCCAAGCTCGACGTGGCCGGCGCGCTCAACGACTGCCGCCTCAAGTACGAGGAGTCGATGGATCGATTGAACTCGATGGCGACGAAAGCGAAGGATCTCGAAGAACGCCTGAGGGCCGCTGAGGAATCGGCGAGCAGGTTGTCGACGGAGAACGCGTCGTTGAGGCGGACGATCGATGTCTCGGAAGGGGCGAAGAGGAGCCTCGAGGAGACTCTCCAGATTCTCGATAACGAGTATCGGGCGGTGAAGATTCGGCTGGTCGCGTCGGAGAAGGGAAACAAGAGGCTCGAGGAAGACTCGAGGGCGCTGAGGCTAAAAGCCGATGAATTAATGGCGGAACTCGAGGATCGAAGGATCGGCGAGGAAAAACGCGAAGAGACGGCGAGGAAGCTCGACGAGTTCGAGAGTGCGACCGAAACTCTGAAGATCGAACTGTCGCGTCTCAGGAACGAGAACGCGTCTTTGAAGAGCGAGTTCGAGAGAGTGACCGGCGAAAACGAGAGGATGAGACTGCGGGGCGGCGGAAGGAACGGCTCGAACCGTTCCGCGAACGACTCGCCCAAAGTCGAACCAAGAAAATCGGGGGTCGCCGAGGCGGAGGCCGACGGACCGGAAGTGGCTCTGGGGAGGAGCGAACGCGAGAAGCTCTGCGCCGAGATCGTCGCCCTGCGCACCGAGAACTGCAAGATGAGGGTCGTTCTGAGCAAGCTGAGGGCGACGTGCAAGAAACTCGAGGAACAGAGGAATTTGCTGAAGATCACGAACGACCTGCTCAGGGGAGACCTGGAGGACGCCAGGAACGAGATCGCCGACGGCGACAAGAACGCCGAAGAGTACAGGGCCAGGATCGACGACCTGATGGTCAAAGTCGAGGAAATTAAGGAACGCAACAGGGCGGCGACGAGGGACGCCCAGGAGATGAGGTCGCTGAACGAGAGGCTCGACCTGGAGTCCGTTGATCTGAAGAAACGTCTGGAGTCGACGAGGTTCGAGGACCGAGCGCTCAGGCAGGAGATCGATATACTACGCTCCGCCCTGGAGAGGGTCAACGACGACAACTCGAAGAGGAGATGCGACTTCGCGGAGACGGAGGGGGAACTCGCGGCTCTCAAGGGTGAATTGTCCAGGGTGCGGGTGGAGAACGACGCGCTGAGAAAGGAGCTGGACGCGAGGCGCGAGGAGTGTCGCAGACTCGGGTCCGAGCGCGGGACCCTCGAACGGGAACTCGAGGAGCTTAAACGGTCGAGAATATTGGCCGAGGCAGAGGGTAACGAGCTGCGGGGCGAATACGAAAAACTGAAGGTGCTCGGAGTCGGGCTCGAGGCGAAGTTGACGGACGCCCTGAGGGAGATCGGCAAGTACACCGTCGCCGCTGCCAAGCTGAACGGCTTGGAGGACAAACTGAAGGGGCTCCTCGGCGACTACGTGGCCACGAAGAAGTTGTTGCGCTCGGCGAACGACGAAGTCAATCGCCTGCGACGCCTCGCCGAAACGTGCACGAGGGCCGAGTACGACGCGAATAAAAAGAAAGACCCACGCGACGCTCTCGTGGTGTCCGGTGTGCACGGCCGGGATGAAAGTCGATGAGCTCTCGAGGACTTTCCGAGGAGTTCTTGGATGCTTCGGGGACGCGATGGTCAGGGATCTTCGGTCATGAGGATGCACACAAATTATTTCTTTGACCGCTGCACCGATAGCAAATATTTACTGATTTTCAATAAAAGTTGATTGATTTTCAATAAATGTTTACTGATTTTCAATAAATGTTTATTGATTTTCAATAAAAGTTTATTGATTTTCAATAAATGTTTACTGATTTTCAATAAATGTTTATTGATTTTCAATAAATGTTTACTGATTTTCAATAAATGTTTATTGATTTCCAATAAATGTTTACTGATTTTCAATAAATATTGATACGCGGGTAATCAGTCAAATAAATTTTCATCCTAGGTGTGGTGCATGGCGCGAAGTATTTTCAGTAATAAAAAATAACATGAAGGACGTTTCCGGGACTACTCGAATTCGGTCCAAATTCAAGGACCGCCGGACACCATGATGATTCGTTGTGCATTGTTCCAATAATTAATTGCTTAATTCGTGATAATTGTGGAATGTAAATAGTGATCGTTTTGACCGATTGACGATTAACGCAATCGTATAAATTGTAAGTACCATTATTAAACAAAAAGGCTACAGAACGCATTACCGGAGAGTACGTTCCGTCGAACAAAACGCGAATCCGAGCGGTGTATATTTTCGGAAACTTTTTCGTGCATGCCTGGGGATGCTTTTGATGGATATTATATTAATCACACGAGTCAACCCGCCATTATCGGTCGGCGGCGGCGCCGACGGAGCCACTGAAAGCGCGGCTAAAATTCTCGTGCGAGATTATTTCGGCAAAAAGCCCGGGGACGAACGGTCGCCGCTCATCCATCATCCCTTTCGTGGGTCCGCCGAACAGGTTTCGGCAGAGGGATGAAGCTCGACAATCCCGGCGTGCAAAGGGTGGACAGGCTGCCTCCGGCACGCATCCCTTCCGCATGAACCGCGTCGCGTACGTCCAGCATGCTGGAAAAAAACGGAAAGGAAATAAAAAATAAAAGAAAAATGAGCACCGACGAAAGGCCGAGGTAAAGAGGAGCGCAGCGGTTTTTATTCGGTAAGTCGAGAAAAAAATAAATGAAAAAACCTTCTTGGAAAGATAATGTTCAAATTTCGTGAGAAGACAATAATCGGTGATACGTAAGTACGATACGTAAGTACGGAACTTTCGACACGCGTTTTATTCCGCACACTGATAAAAAAATACGGTTGGTTCAACTAAAAATCGGGCAGGGACGTTCAACTAAATATTTTGTTGGTACAGCTAAAAAATTGGTTAGTTCAACAATTTATTGGGTGATTTAATCAAAATATGTTTGAGTCATTAAAATATTTTGTTCGTTCAACTAAATATTTATTTGAACGTCCCTGCCCGAATTTTAGTTGATTCAACTGCACTTTTTTTCAGTGCATGCACAGTAAAAAATAATTTCGTGAAATTGGATTACGAAGTTTCGTAAAAATAATTTTGTTAAGGTAATTGTACCAAACGAAATTGTACCAGCAATAATTCATTTCTTCCAATACCAATACCAATATATTTTATTTATTTTATTCTTACATTCTAAGCAATCAGCGATAATTTATACACTAGGCCGGCTAAAATGGCTTAGCCGGCTACAACGGCATAGCCAGCGAATAATTTTTAGAAAATTTTAACATTAAATAAAAAAATTTCTGTGATAATTCACCCCCGTTCTATTTCGTAATAGCGATCGGCGAAGGATTTCGTCGATGCAGGAGGATGTTACAAATGACCCCACTACCCGTTACAATGACCCCACCGCGGCCCAAATTCTTACAGAATTTCGTCTGTGTCTAAAGGGCCGGTGATCACAATTCCGTGCATATTTCTGCTTGAAATTTTTAAACTAAATACCTAAGACTGGGTTAATCGTACACCATTGTATGCCGAAGCGTTAGACTCTCGGGTTTGTTGGTTAAAAAATTAAAAAGGATTTTTGTTACTTTTGACCCCGATCTTCCCTAGGTTCTGAAGCAAGTAAACATTTTTCTCCGTTCTCAATAAATTCTCTTCGATCGGAAAAAACATTTTTCCGCGACAATCGCTATCTTATCGGTGTCGAGCATGAAATTCCACCATCGCAAAGTGCTTACGATACGTCGAGACTGTTATCGGCGATCGGATAGCCGGCGCACGGCGGATGCAGGAAGAGGGCCCTTCGGTGTGGACATTCAACACGGGGGAACCGGTATAGTTCCTCAGGCGCACGGAATCTTGGGAATCAACGATGCGCAAGAGCACCGCCGGTCTCGGGGTTGTTCCCGGCCGTTTCCGATGTAAATTGCCTCGGACAAGGTAGCGGCACAGGGCGCCGTATAAACGTTACCGTTGAGTAAACTTCGCGAAGTTATCTCGGGGGCCAAGTTGGCCACGCGGACGAAGAACAAACAGGGCGAAATGGGGGGGTTGGCGAACGCCCCACCCAACGCCGCCGGCCGCTGCGGTCGCGGACTTCGTGGATGGCGTGGACACAGGAAACCGGAAGAGAAAACGAACGACTGCCCGGTATATTGAGGAACGGAGGGTGGGGCGAGATGCACGGCGAGTCGCTAGATAAATACAACGGGGCTGCGTTTACAGTAGGTCGATTGTCGTGGTCCATCGGTTAAGGGAGGCGAGCGCCGTTTCGAGGGAACTGTTACGCCAACGGGGTCGCACAGCGGCGTTACAAAGGCCCTTTGTACCGCGCGTAAAAGGTATTTTTTACGTTTATTTTCTATTTTTTTTTCGAGTTTACATTGAAAAGAATAAGCGGAAGAGAAAAGAGGGAATAAAAAAACATAAAAATTGCACCTTCTATTATTTTTTTTATTATTTTTTTTTTGTTCTTCAACGGCACTGGAATATCCCAACTATGTTTCGAGAGGGCGGAATGATTTCGTGAGAGAATTCGTTGCGGAGATCGCGGAAGAGTTCGAATAGCGGAGGCTGAATTTCTGGGAAATGGCGAACGTCGAGCTCCTTCTTTATCACTGCGAGGCGGCTATTCAGGTCTTTGATTTTTTTTTTTTTTTTTTTTTTTTTTTTGGCAATTAAAAGAGAAAAGCCTCGAAGCTGAGGGAGGGATCAAGGGATCTAATACCCGAGATTTGCGCGGTGGAAATTTCATAAACCGAGTTTCTTTTTAGGCACTCACTCCTTACACGTGAGAAGTGCCTATTAATATGACTATTTTTACAATTTTCATCCGGTCAGACGTCCGTGTCATGGTATATCTTCGCAACGAATCAACCAACGCAGCTGAAATTTGCTACGTAGTTTGGTTGTATCGTTGACAAACAGCCTGGAGAGTCTGAAACCAATTAAACAAATATAAGTTTATGTTTATAAACATTATAGCTAAAAACAAAAAAAATTACCTTTTATGAATCTTTTAATTGATCGGACGTCCGTGTCATGCTTCATCTTCAATACGGGTGAACGAATTTCACTGTACCGGGCGGCGTTACTTTCTGAATACTACTAACATGAAGCCCTGAAAATTTGAAACCATTTAAAAGATTAATAACAATGTTATGAACAAATTAAGTATAAATTACTCTAAAATATCTCCTTTTTAGTTTCAAAGTTTGCGCATCGGACGTCCGTGTCATGCTCAATCTTCAAAACTTGCGAACCAATTAACATAATCTTTCGCAGTCTTCATTCGTTATGAACTTACCATGTAGCCCACCAAATTTGGACCCATTTAGATATCTGTAAATAATATTTTGCAAAAATTTATTACAATTATCTATTTGGGAGTTTATGTGTCATAATTTTTTTCGACTATAAAATAAGTAAAAAATAAATACAATAAAGGTCTGGTTGACACGAATGACAAATATAGATGGATAATATCCTATTATACAATTATATTCTGTGATGATTATCACTTTTTTAACACTTTTTTCAACGTTTTAACGCAATTATTTTTTTCACAAAAATCATCGTACGCTTTACACATATGACATTAAAAAATTATATAAAAATTCCCCTTTACACACTTAGAGATCTCCACGATAATTCAGAAATAATTTTTTTTTATCACTCACGAACAATAATTATTAAAATATGCCAAACAAGACACTCGTTTTTATTTCGCAGTCTTCTCGCTCCGGCGTACTAA
This sequence comes from Ichneumoninae sp. A BG-2022a, assembly GCA_030522665.1. Lineage (NCBI taxonomy): Eukaryota > Metazoa > Arthropoda > Insecta > Hymenoptera > Ichneumonidae > Ichneumoninae sp. A BG-2022a. The sequence goes on from JAPYZC010013186.1 coordinate 6,919, forward strand.
AAATATTCACCAACTTTGTGTTTGGAGTGCGACTGCTGTGATGAAATACCTCGCTGTGCGTGTCGACGAGCCGATCTGTATGGCCGAACAATATCAACAGATTCTTCGTCGCGAAAAGTTTTTCTTTTGCAGAGAGCCGGCGTGGATCTCGAGAGTACACTTCTTTCTTCGATAATTCCATAAAAAGGCGAGTCGCTGAGAAAAAATTTAAGAAAAAAATATGGACAATATTCCAGCGAAGCGAGAGTCGTTAAGGGGCAGTGGAGACGAACAAAAAAAATTAACTCCCTTTCAGCGTAAGCGAGCGGAGTGAAAAGGGGGCAATATGGACCCGGTCTGTGGATAATTGGTTGACGAGCCAATAGGGCTGGTCCGTATTCGCCACCTTTAAACCACCGGAGAAAACATCTAATCAACCTAATTGGAATTGCTTCGAATTAATTACAAGCCTCACGGTGGATAGTGCAGAATCGAAGAAAATTTATCGTTTGCTATGTGAGCGGAAAAATAATTATCAGTGGAGAAATAAAAAAAATTGCACACATTCAAATGACCCTCAACATATCTGCATGTGACCGAATTTCATCGGGTTATAACGGCTGTATTTAGCATCGCAAAAATTTTGCTCGGTGAAGTTCACCTGGAGAATAAAATTCTACAAATTAACAATATTTTTTTCTTCCTAAAGCCGTGGATTGATAGAGACTTGTCAAAGATGAAATTTAATGTCATGCAAATATCTTTAGGGTTATCTATATGGAACGAATCAAAGGAGAATGCATATTTTCTTAAATAGTGGGTAATATGGCCCACGCTTGATTTAATAGTTGATAGGATTGGGCCATATTTCCCACTTTTGCCCTGGCGGAGAAAACATGTAATCGCCCTAATTGAAGTTGTTTCAAATTAAAAGAATCCATACGCTGTATAGTACAGAATCGAAGAAAATGTATCGTTTGCTATGTGAGCAGAAAAATAATGATCAATGGAGAAATAAAAAAATTTCAGAACTTCAACTCGCAACACTTAAGTCCTCCCTTTCACAACTTACCAAGGATTAGAAGTAATGGTCATCAACGAAGACGCAGTCTGTAGGGAACGAATCAAAGGAGAATACATATTTTCTTAAAAAGTAGGTAATATAGTAAAAATATTAATTTAAAAAAAAAAAAATATTTTATTAAAAAATCCCAACACACATAAAATTTCAGAAACAGTTTATGCAAAAAAAAGCTTCCAATACCACACAATACTTTCCAATCAATTCTTCTTTTCTACAGTAATAAAAAATGAACAGTCATGAAAGCTCTGCAGTAATAAAAAAATGTTAAGGCCCAAAAAAAAAAAAAAAAAAAAAAAAATATCAAAAAAAAAAAATTGGCACCCACGCCAAAAAAAAACAATAAAAAAAGGTGGGGGGTTGGATGGGTTAATTGAGTGTAATTACATGGCGGGCAACTCGAGAGGGTGATAATACCGTTGTGTTCCAAGGTAGTCCGGACGAAGCTTGAGCACCGAAAGCTCCTGATCTGGTACCGGCGTCAATCCCGTTTCGAGCCAGTACAACGGGAGAGAAATTCTCACTCTCTCTCGCCGTCTCTCGCATTACCTAATGAGCGAACAGCGCGGCACCCTCTCCGTCCGTGGTCCAGGGAGGCGTATCTCCGGCAACGAGTTAGTGCCAACACACTCGTCCCCGTACAGAGGCAAACAGGCCACTAATTAGTAAAGGCCGAGATGTCTGGCTGCCGGGTCGTCTGTACGTATACATAGGACGTGCATGCATATATGACGGCGAAATGGATTGCGTCGTACTCCGCCTTGGCCCGGAGAATCCTCACGTCGAAGTGCCGGTGAATTTCCTACCCTCTACTCGACACGTTGCCAAGCGGCCGAACTTCCTACTTCGAAATCGCATCAACCCGAGAGGATCCTCGACAACGTTACATCCGACGGGGCTTATTGTCTTCGGACTCGAATTCGCACCTCGCGGCCGTACCCGTTGTCACACCCTCGCCACGACCACTGACAACCCTCTTATCTCGATTCCATGTACCTGCGGCATGGTTTGGTTTTAATAAAGAGTTTGTTGGTTTTGATAAACAGTTGGTTGTTTTGGATAAACAGTTATTCGTTTCTGATACACAGTTATTTGTTTTTGGTAAACAGTTATTTGTTTATGATAAATAGTTATTTGTTTATGATAAATAGTTATTCGTTTTTGATAAACAATTATTTGTTTTTAATAGACAGTTATTTATTTCTAATAAACAGATATTAATTTTGCTTCCTCATAGAGGAAGATATGTTTTCGGGGAAAACAATTTTTTCGAGATTTTAATGTCAGCGTACTAAAAATGGTCCAAAACGTCGAGAAATGTGATTTTTAGCTGGCGTCCGGATGTATGTGGGTATGTATGTGTGTGACAGTGTGTATCGCTTAGAACGACTATAACACGGAACCGGCTTGGGATACCGGGTTCAAATTTTGTACACTAGTAGATTGGTCACGTCTCCTCCTTCGATATAATTTTCATGAAGATTGCGACCCGTTTCGGGAGTTTACGGGAATTCGAAATTTTTGAAAAAAGTCTATGGTACCTCTAACTTTCGTAAATTTTGAGCTGTCATCATAAAACTGCACACGAATATAGTATCGAATCGAGCTTAAATTTGGCATGGGAATGGACCAACACTGTACAATGTTTCGTATTAAATTTGGTAAAAATTGATCCAAACGTTTAAATTTTCTGGGATTTTGAAAATTTTCAATTTTTCTGAAATTAAACTTTTAAAAATCCCACAATCCCAATTGATCTGAATTTCTAAATTAAATACCACACAAAGAGTAAAATGAGTTATAGTTTCGTAATCAGCGCTGAAGAATAGAATAAAAATTGCCTTAAAACGACGCAATCTGCAAATTTCAGTTTGTGATATCCTATAATAAATTCTGGAGTCAATTTTGACGGTTTTACTTTTATGAAATGTAGACATTTTCTATTTTACGAAAAAGGTGACAAGTAATTTGCACATCATTTTTTTATACTTTTTGTTGTGAAAATGGTATTATAGCTTAATTATTGCTTCCTCTATGAGGAAGCCAAAATGGAACAACGGAATTTATCATAGAGGAAGTTATGTGCAAAAAGGTAAAACATGAGGAAGTAATTGTGCAAATCACATCACTTTGCACGCTTTTTGATAAACAGTTATTAATTTTTAGTAAACAGCTACTTATTTTTAAGGAACGATTTTTTGTTTTAAATGAACAATTAATAAAAATTTATTTTCGGCTCACTGAAATAAACGATATTTATGGATGTAAAGGAGGGTGAGAGGTGGGGGTTTAAAAAACGTCTCTTTATTCGAAGAAACTTAGGTTGAATCGAGCAAACGGGGCACTTTCCATAGGGCTTCGAGGAACAATCGACGAACCCGATTGCACGAGGAGTGGACCGTTCGCCACGGTATAGTGGTTCGCGTCTCGATCTACGGAAACGCGTTGCACCTATTATGCCCCGGAGTACTAAGAATCGATACCACTACGGACGTGGATCCCACCGATTGTGGCGTTCGAATTGAAATGAGGGCTGTTGCGGAAACGAGATGAAATTACGCCGTCTACCTGCCGGTCTGGCGATAGAGCCGATATTAATTTATCGAATTTCAATATCGAATGCCGATGTATACTGCGCCCTCGCAGTTTCGTTATAATAATTGCGTACTCGTAGATGCACGAGTGGACGCTGATGAATATGCTTCTGTAACGTTGCGACGGTACTTTCGCAGAACCTGAGTGAGATAATAATTCGACACTATCGCCGTACCATATTTTGAAATATTTCTGAACCCATCGTCGTTATCGACTGTAATAAAATCTTTTTCTTTTCAGGTATTTCAGGGTAAATTGATAATAATAATTACTTTGTTAAATAAATTTTATAGATAATATTGAAACTAAATTGCACGTTTGCTTGAAGTAAGTATGCTAGAAATATCATACCAGCTAAAACCAAGAGGCGAAATAAACATTCATTTGATAAATTAAACATTATGATAACAACTCTTTTATTTCACTTCTGCACCTCACGAAACACATCACAAATAATTTTGCGATTTACGTTATATATCACAGATACGTGTCAGATTTTTCCGTTAGATATAATAATTTCTTGTCTAGTAAAATCGATTTTTATATATGTTTCGAAATATTTCTCAACAAATCGTTTTTATCTGCTATTTTTATTTCTCATTTTTGCGACCTGGTAAAAAAGTTTTGATTTTGTGACAAAAATTTCTTTCGAGATTTTATTACAACAAAAAAATACATTTAAAAACTTACATTTAAAAATCATTTTTTGGGTCGTTGCAGGACGGCTCACGCCTTCCTTTCATTATTTTATTTTTTTCAAGAATCTTCCTCAACTGGAAAGCCAAACAATCCCGAGAAATGCTTTTTCGTAGATAAAGCAGTGTAGATTAAGCTTTTTCGTAGATATTCGAGTAAGCGATGTTTTGAAATACTTCTGAACAAATCCCTGTTATATACCATATGTTTTACTGCTGTTGGCTTCCTGGCGAAGACAGTTTTGTTACCGGGAACAAAATTTAATGCGCGATTTATAAAAAATAAAAACAACGACAACAAAGTAGTTTTCGTCTAAAAATATTTTTTCAGCTCGTTGCAGCGCGATGCACGGTTTCCCCCCATTATTTAAATTTTCCACACGAATATTCCTCTACGAGAGAGCCATGTCATTCCGGAAAATGCTTTTACGTAGGTAAACCTATAATATTCCAGTAAGCGAATATTATTTCTAAATGTCGAAATATTTCTGCAGAAATCGCAGTTACCTACATATTTTTTACCAATATTCATTTTCTCGAAAAGAAAGTTTTTTTTAAATAAAATTTGTGATAAAAAACACGTCGTCAGTATACGTTTAAAAATAATGTTTCCGGGTCATTGCACTGCGACGCACGGTTTCCTCCATTATTTAATTTCCCTCTCGAATATTAGTAACCGAGAGAGCCAAATAATCCCAGAAAATGCTTTTTCGTAGATAAAATTATACTATTCAAGTAAGCGATATTTCGAAATTACTTCTGGCAAAATCATCGTTATTAAAAATGCTTATTCTTCTGAGTAAAGCAATTCTAAAAGCACGAGTAGCCCACCAAAAAAATGTCAATTTCAAGTATTTCTAAACCGCCCTAAGGGTCGCATTTTAAGACATCAGTTTGAACTTAAGATCGGAGTTTGATCCCAACTTCGTTTCGTGCTTAAGCGTGATCTTAAGTTCAAACTTAGTTCCATCTTAAGTTTGGTCTTAAGTTCCGGCTTGACTTTGATCTTAAGTTCAAACTGGAGTTCAAACTCAAGACTAAACTTAAGCAGGACATCCTAAACTTATGTCCTAAAACAGGACATCCTAAACTTATGTCCTAAAACAGGACATCCTAAACTTATGTCCTAAAACAGGACATCCTAAACCATCCTAAACTTATGTCCTAAAACAGGACATCCTAAACTTATGTCCTAAAACAGGACATCCTAAATTAGTGTCGTAAGCAGGACATCCTAAATGATTGTCCTAAACACAACATCCTAAATTAGTGTTCTAAGCAGGACATGATAACTTAGTGTCCTAAGCAGGACATCCTAAATTGTTGTCCTAAACAGAACATCCTAAATGAGTGCCCTAAACAGAACATCCTAAATGAGTGTCCTAAACAGAACATCCTAAATTAGTGTCCTAAACAGAACATCCTAAATTAGTGCCCTAAACAGAACATCCTAAATAAGTGTCCTAAACAGAACATCCTAAATCGGTGTCCCAAAACTCGACCCTAAGTAATCACCCGAACGAAGGAAGCTCCCAAAACGTTCAGAGCCGTCGCATGAGAGGCGTGGAATACCCGTGTCCGCCTTACCACGTAACAACAAAGCTCGGACAGCGCGGAGTACACTGCATCCCGTAGCCCTGAGCACATATGTACGCACGTAATGCACCTGTGTACAATCGCGTGTAACGCAGTGTCGGCCGTTCGCCGGGCGGGCGCTCAGCGTACACACGCGGAGTCCCGACGGCCATCCCGAGTGAGTCCGGAGCATCGAGTCGGCCCCCCGGGATCGCCGCTCCGCACACAGGACGTTCTGGAAGCACCGACGTGCGACCGCAAGCTCCCTCGACGACGCGCCATCTCGCATGCAAGGAGAGGACCGAGAGCGCGGCCGAACCTTCGAGTTGGAGAACGCAAAACGCGAAACCCGCCGCCCCCGCCGCCCCCGGGGGCGGCGGGTTTGTACTCCGTTTCGCTGGAGAACGAAAGCTCGTCCGCGCACTCCCGCGGCCATCACGTTCGCCCATAAAAACTAATAAAGAGGCCGAGCAGAGAGACGGACCGGAGGGGGCGGAGGGGGGGGGGGGGTTGAACCAGCAATGAAACACGGAAATGGCACGTTGTGCACCAGATGTTTCGCGGCTGCCAGCATCAAGCCCCGCCGCCCCCGCCCGAGGACGGCATGCAGCGGAGCGAGCGCGGACGGCTAACCGGACTTTAATTGTTGGAAATCGTCGTAATTAGAGAATGCCCCGGGCAGACTTTCAACCAGCGTATAATCCGCATCCACCCCTTCGCCTCTGCCCCTCCGCGGAACCCCTTGGGTCACTGCCTCCTCGCTGCGGCCTCCCTCGCACCGAGGACCGTTCCTCGGCGCGGCGCTTCTTCCCTTTTGTACTGCGCGACGGGCGGATGTCGGAGGAACGGGGGGGGGGGAGAATGAAAAAAATGCAAACTGGTCGGTCGGACAATATATTCGGTTCCTGTGGCTCGGATTATTGATTATTAATTGTCAGTGGGGGGGAGAAAATTAATGGCTTCGAAAGGTCGGGCGAAAAAAAATGTTGTAAGGTAAACGGCCCAGTTTCCGCCGCTGTCCCAGTTACGGCCATTAATCGCAATTTATACTAATAATAAATGCAGTATACGTTAAATACAAACTAAGTTGACGGCATGTTGATGAGCGGTTTACTCTTGATTAATGAAGCGATATTTATACATAAACAATTGTTAAAGCGAATATTTTATTAAAACTATAAAGTTTTAATAAAATATTCGATTTAACAATTAAAGATGGCGGAAACTGGGCCGTTTACCTTATGTTTCTCGAGAGAGAAGTTATTAAAAAATATAACTATGTCGGCAAAGTCGAAGAATATTTTTTTTGTCTCTTTTTGGGAAAATTATGAATAGTTTCTCGAGCGAGAAGTTAATAAAAAATTAATAAAAATCTAATAAAAAAATAATAAAAAACGAATAAAAAATATATAAGTGAATCCGCGAGATCAAAGAGTATTTCTACTTACACCGAGGACCATTTGTCGGCGCGGCGCTTCTTCCCTTTTGTACTGCGCGACGCGCGGATGTCTGCGGAACGGGGGGGGGGAGGGAATGAAAAAAATGCAAACTGGCCGGTCGGACACTATATTCGGTTCCTGTGGCTCGGATTGTTAATTATTAATTGTGAGTAGGGGGGAGAAAATTAATGGCTTCGAAAGGGCGAGCGAAAAAAATGGTGTATGTTTCTCGAGCGAGAAGTTAATATAAAAATTAATTAAAAATATAACTAGGGTAAAAGTGGTGAATATGGCCCACCTCGATTAACACGTAAATCAATGATATATGGACCGGGCCATATTCCCCACTTTTACCCTATATCGGCGAGGTCGAAAAGTATTCTTGGGCTCTTTTTTGGCAAAATTGAATAGCCTCAAAACCCGAGTAGAAATTTTCACGCGTTACATCGGGCCCTGATAAGGTCCTGAGAAGGCCTGACAAGGGCCTGAGAAGGCCTGACAAGGGCCTGAGAAGGCCTTATCAGGACCCTATCAGGGCCCTATGTAACGCTCGAAAATTTCTACTCGGGAAGGTCGGCGGAAAAAAATGATAAATACTTTTTCGAGCGAGAAGTTAATAAAAAAATTAATTAAAAATATAACTATATCGGCGAGGTCGAAAAGTATTCTTTGGCTCTTTTTTGGCAAAATTGAATGGCCTCAAAAGGTCGGCGGAAAAAAAATGATGAATACTTTCTCCAGCGAGATGTTAAAAAAAAATTAATTAAAAATATACAAGTAAATCCGCGAGATCGAAGAGTATTTCAACTTACAACGAGAACCATTTTTTTACTTTTGTACTGCGCGACGCGCAGATGTCTGCGGAACGGGGGGAGTCTGAAAAAATGTAAACTGGTCGGTCGGACATTATATTCGTTTCTTGACTCGGATGATTAATTAATAATGGTAAGTAGCGGGGAGAAAGTGAATGGCTTCGAAAGGTCGGGAGAAAAAAAAATGATGCATATTTCTCGAGCGATATGTTGAAATTTTGTAAAATTCGTTTATTATATGTCGGGTGACATATTAATTATTGTAACTAAAGGGGTAAAATTGAATGATCTCAAAAGGTCGGTAGGGAAAAAAGTCATGAATACTTTCTTTAATTTGATTAAAAAATATAAATACTTTTTTTAATTTGATTAAAAAAATATAACTGTATCCGCGAGGTCGAAGACTATTTCGGGAAAATAAAACGGCGAGGCGATTCGCCTGACGGTAAATCCTGAGAACTCCAAAAATGTTACACAGTTCGGTCAGGAAATACATTCGCTTCTTACATCTCGGATCATTACATGAATAGCCGTAACTAAAGTGGGCGAAATTTAATAGCCCCAAAAGCTCATAAGAAGAAAAATATGACGTACATTCCACGATCGTGAAGTTATTAAATTTTTCAATCTTTCTTTTTTAAATAAAACCGTATCCGTGAGTTCGAAGGCTATTTGGGTTAATTAAACAACGAGACGATTCGCCTTGCGGTAAATCCTGACGACCCTCAAAATTTATATACTGTTCGGTCAGGCAACCCATTCATTTCGCATATATCGGATTATTAATGAATAGTAACTAAAGCGGGCGAACTTTAATCGTCCCAAAAGCTTGGAAGGAAAAAAAATGTTGTACATTCCACGATCGAGGAGTTACAAAAATTTTAAAGTTTTCTTTTTTAAATACAACTAATATCCGCAAGTCCGAAAACTATTTCGGTAGATTAAGGAGGGACTCTCGCTGCACGCTACTTCGCATAAGTTCGACAACAATAAGAGAAAATTGCAAGTACTTCTTGATGGTGTAAAAATCTGAAAAAAATCATGCATACTAAAGGTACTGAGAAGA
>JAPYZC010013194.1:0-11523 GCA_030522665.1 Ichneumoninae sp. A BG-2022a
TAATTTAGGCTTAAACCTTGTGTAACTTTTTTTCTGTGCATCATATCATGTTTGCAGTTACGATTACAAGTGTCATAATGGATTTTCAATACTTCAATTAGGAATAAATCAGATCTGCATAGGAGTGTTCGAAGATTGGGACGTGTCCGAACATTGGTACCGTTACCTTAGGCAATTGAAGTGGAACACGATATTTTGCGCCAGTTTTGGTAAAAGTTGGACCCTTTCACGTATACTTTCGCTAAAATCACCTTGTTCCACTTCCATTGCCTACTACTGCATATATAGGGTAAAAGTGGGGAATATGGACCGGTACATATATCATTGATTTACGTGTTAATCAAGGTGGGCCATATTCATCACTTTTACCCTACACAGAAAAAAAATATCGTTGATTCAAGAACAGTGACACTTGCGGGCTGCCATGGACATACGCTGTTATTTCAAGTCTACTTTGCTTGTCATGATACGACACATGATAATGACACTGTTACATATCTTCTCATAAATTTCATAGACATTGGTTCATTTTGATATTGTTAGAATAAAAATAATTATTACACTGACTACATATGTCAATGGCAGCCCGCAAGTGTCAATGTTCTTAAACCAATGATATTTTTTTCAGTGTATTTATATATATAGGGTACAGCGGGGCAAAATGGGGTTTTGGGCAAAACGTAATTTTCCAATAATTTTTGGATGCCCGAATTCGCCCTATCGGATACATCAGGCTTTTCTGCCCAGTTTTGCCACCTCGTCCGATCCAAACCCCGTTTTGCCCCGTTGCCCCATTATGCCCCGCTCTCCCCCATATGCTAGCAGGTTGTTGTGGCTCGGGCGCTTCGCGTCCCTCGCTACGGAGTATGAAATTTGGAAACCGAAGTTCGTCACTTCCGGTTTGAAAATCTCATTCCTGTCGACCGGAAGTAACGTTATACCGAAAATACGTCGCATCCGGTTTGAAAATCTCATTTCGTTCCACCGGAAGTGACGTCATACCGAAAATACGTCACATCCGGTTTCAAAACCTCCTTTTTTTCGACCGGAAATGACGTCATACTGGAAACGTCATACGGCACTTCCGGTTTCAAAATCTGCTTTTTTAGACCGGAAATGACGTCATACGGTACTTCCGGTGTCAAAATCTCCTTTTTTAGACCGGAAATGACGTCATACCGGAAACGTCATACGGCACTTCCGGTTTGAAAATCCTCATTTTTTCGACGGAAAATGACGTCAAATACGCCACTTCCGGTCCGGAAATATAATCGACGAGAAGTCGCGTCATACCGGAAATGCGACACTTCCGGTTTGAAAATCTCGAGATACGGAGATTTTACGAGAGGCGGTGCGGTAAACGTTCGTGTTGTTTTGTCGGCAATGCATTTCCTTCGTGTCTGAGTACAATTGTTCCCGGTTATCAATGGACGGCTGTTTCGCCGGGGCGCACTGTTGGGCCAATTACGATATTGATTTATTATTAATTAAGAGCGAGAACGAACGGAGCGACTTCAGTGCCATTGTGCCCGCCTCTGTTCCACCCTTGCCGGACAAGCCGCCGAGCCCCGGAGATATTAAGTCGACCGGAGTACATGTATACATATGAAGGCGCAACGTTGTATTAGAGACACGCACGTGGGCGTCCGCAGAGTCACCGAGGCGTTTAATTGGCTCTCTCGTTACGCTCGATGATCCTCGAAAAAAAAAAAAAACCGAGCTTTCGTATTCGCCAACGACGATTATTAGCAAAGCGACCGATATACACGAGGGATACCTTAAGAATGTTAAATCGCGATAAGAGATAATCCCACCTCCTGGTTGGGGGGGGGGAGGCCGGGTGTATGATCGATTAAATTGTTTCTCGAGGATAGTTCAATGCCACTGTGCGCTGTTTTATTGACGCGATTAATTCCCGATAATACCATTACGAGGTACTTGTTACCAGAAGCTTCGGGATCTTGATCGCAGATTCGTATTATTATTAACAGTGGTATCATAATTGTGACGCAATTATTCAATAAACCTTCGCCTTTGCCTCGGTACACAGTGGAACCGGGCTTGCACGTTCGGCCAGCGTTTCACGTCGACGAACGACCGCAATGTCATTTCTCGTCAGTTTAACATTTTTATTTTTTTTTTAATCAATGAACTGTATTTTTGAGGGTTCCGCTTTACAAAGGCACTTTTTCAGGAAATTTTTTTCGGAGGGTAAAAAACAAGTGAGCTATGTTTTGGGGGCATTTTTTTTTTTCTCATAAAAAAATTTCTGAAAAAACGCTTTTTTAGATCTTGTACACCCAGAAAAAAATGTATTTGACTTAAATAAATATTTATTAAAATCAATAAATATTTTACTTAATCTTAATAAACGGTGGCCGTCAAATAAATTTTGTTTCTGGGTGTAAAGCAGAACCCCGTTTAACTAAAAAGAAATTAACGAGAAAAGAAAATCCTGTTAGTTTGCGGACAATAAATAATTAGCCACTGTGCGAGCCTTTTTTTATCGGGTGTATGCACGACTTAATTGTCTATATCCATACTCTATATATATATATATATATATATATATATATATATATATATTATAAAATACCGCATATCATCAATAAATATAGAAAAACGATATTTCTGTCCGGAATATCGGAAAAGCGAAAATTCGCGTATTTCCGGAAGTCTCGATCGGCGGGACAGTCCGAGCGTTCCAGTTGCCTGCACCTCAAATTAATTTTTAAAAAAAGTTGAAAAAGTTATATAAATATATAGCGCAAGGTGATAATCAATTTGAGCGTTTCGGCCAGTTACGCCAGTAAATTAACGTTCGGTCGGGTGTATTACGAGCGAAAAGGGAAATATCTCATGGTGCCTGAGGGTTACAGCGGTAGGGAAAGCTTCGCTCGCAACGCTTTGTTGCTCCGAGTGAAATTTAATATTCACCTTGCGCGAAGCGAAAAGAGATTGTGTGCTCGGTCCGCGGCGGTTGGAAAACCGACGTCGGATTGATATATTAAAGTCGTCGCAATTGCCAATTACAAGTAGGGTTGACGGGACACTCGCGTTTGACGCCTTCGCTCTTACCTAATTGGTCGTGAAAAATATAAATTAAGTTGCGCTGCCCTACACTTAAATTTCAAAGCTATACACAAAGGCCACTCAACATTTTTTTTTTTTTTTTTTTTTTACACCAATAATCGCATTATAATAACGCGCCAGCTGAGAAATCGCGGCTTCGCACTGTTTGTGTCGCGAGAGGGTTAGCTGAAATTTAATATTCACCTTGCACGAAGCGAAAAGAAATTGTGTGCGTGGACATCGGCCATTGGAAAACCGACGTCGGATTGATATATTAAAGTCGTCGCAATTGCCAATTACAAGTAGGGTTGAGGGGACACTCGCGTTTGACGCCTTCGCTCTTACCTAATTGGTCGTGAAAAATATAAATTAAGCTGCGCTGCCCCATACTTAAATTTCAAAGCTATACACAAACTACACCCAACATTTTATTTTTTTATTTTTTTTTACAGCAACAATCGCAGTAGGGTTGATGGGGCACTCGCGTTTTACGCCTTCGCTCTTACCTAATTAGTCGTGAAAAATATAAATTAAGCTGCGCTGCCCTACACTTAAATTTCAAAGCTATACACAAACTACACCCAACATTTTATTTATTTATTTTTTTATTTTTTTTTACAGCAACAATCGCAGTAGGGTTGACGGGTCACTCGCGTTTTACGACTTCGCTTTTACCTCATTGGTCGTGAAAAGTATAAATTAAGCTGCGCTGCCTTATAGGGTAAAAGTGGTGAATATGGCCCACTTCAATTGACACGTAAATCAATGATATATGGACCCGGCCATACATCATTGCCTTATCACCCCACTTTCACCCTACGCTAATTTCAAACCTAGGGTCAAAGTGGTGAATATGACCCACCTCGATGAACACGTAGGGTAGAGCGGGGCAAAATGGGGCAACGGGGTAAAACGGGGTTTTTGAGCAAAACGTCATTTTCCAATAATTTTTGGATGCCCGAATTCGCCCTATCTGATACATCAGGCTTTTCCGCCCAGTTTTGTCACCTCGTCCGATCCAAAAACGATTGCAAAATATAGTTTTGCCCAAAAACCCCGTTTTGCCCCGTCGCCCCATTTTGCCCCGCTCTCCCCTAAATCAATGATATATGAACCGGGCCATATTCCCCACTTTTACCCTTACACACAAAGTGCACCCAACATTTTATTTTTTATTTTTTTTGTTTACAGCAAAAATCGCAGTATAACAACGCGGCCAGCTGAGAAATCGCCGCTTCGCGCCGTTTGTGTCGCGAGAGGGTTAGCCGAGTAGAGAGCCAAGCGGCAGCGGCGCGATTCCTACGTGTCGAAAGCGGTGGGCGAGGCCCACCGAGCCTGAAAGCAACGAGCCAAGACAACTAGGCAACAGCAACCGTAAGATTCGAAGCGAGTCGAACGAGGTGCGCGCGCGAGTTTCATAAATAATCGCGCCGGGCCATTCGTCAATCTTCGCACTTTCCTCTCGCACCGGGGAGGAGGAGGGGGGAGGAGGGGGGGGGAGGGGGGGAGTTGTGTGGCTGCGGTGTGGCAAAGCTGAGGGGAAATCGACAGGATTTCACCTCGCGGCTCGCTAAAAGTTCCCAACGGGAACAGCGACGAAACCGAGAATCTATAGAGGAATTACGGTGTGGCTTGTAAACCGGGGTACGGATAATAGCGAAGGCGCTAGCCCGGCTCGTTCCTCTCGCCTCGACAAAGGAGCCGGAGCCTTGGGAAGTTGGGAGGAAAAAAAAAATGAAAAAAAAAAGAAAGAGGCGAAGCACGACTGTGGAACTATTAGGTAGCAAAGATTTCCTCACGGTTCGTGGGTCACCGAGAGCGTACACGTGTAAACACACGAATATAAAATCGTGCAAATATTTTGCTGAATATAGAGGCGAGTTTCCAATCGGGGAATCATTACCCAATTACGGATCGATATTCGACGGTTATCGATCGTTGCAATGCAAGCGCGGTAGACAGTGGAATAGTGGGATAGTGGAGGTTTAAGAAAATACCAAGCCTTTGACTCTTCTGGTGTTATCTCGTTATGCATAGAGCGGGTTGGATACTCGTTCGGAGCAAGTGGTTGAACGACAAACGAAATTAAAGTAAATGCGAGAAAGGTGCCATTAATAATAAAGGTGCCAGTAATATATTATGAAAGTTATATATTAAAAAATGTATATATTAAAAAATGTATATATTAAAAAAGTTACATATTAAAAAAAATTTTGTACGAATATAAAATCGTGAAAATATTTTGCTAAATATAGAGGCGAGTTTCCAAACGGGGAATCATTACCCAATTACGGATCGATATTCGACGGTTATCGATCGTTGCAATGCAAGCGCGGTAGACAGTGGGAAATGGCACGGGGCTTTGGAATCTTTGACTCTTCTGGATGCATAAAGCGGGTTCGATACTCGTTCGGAGCAAGTGGTTGAACAACATGGGAAATTAAAGTAAATGCGAGAAAGGTGCCATTTTTGCACCTTTATAAAATAATATATTTAAAAAGTTACATATTAAAAAATTAATGTATTAAAAAAATTATATATTAAAAAAGTAATGTATTAAAAAAGTAATGTATTAAAAAAGTTATATATTAAAAAAGTTATATATTAAAAAGTTACATATTAAAAAAATATTTGCACGAATATAAAATTGTGCAAATATTTTGCCGAATATAGAGGCGAGTTTCCAATCGGGGAATCATTACCCAATTACGGATCGATATTCGACGGTTATCGATCGTTGCAATGCAAGCGCGGTAGACAGTGGCCTTTGACTCTTCTGCAGTTATCTTGTTATGCATAGAGCGGGTTGGATACTCGTTCGAAGCAAGTTGTTGAACAACATGGGAAATTAAAGTAAATGCGAAAAAGGTGCCATTTTTGCACATGGGTTCCTTATTTGTTACAGTTTCGTGCATAGCTTCCTCTATGAGAAAGTTGGCTGGTCGACTTTGGCTTCCTCGTGGAGGAAGCTATTCTTTAAAAAATAAAAAATATCAAAATTTTATAAAATTTAAATGATTCGTCTACTTTTTTCCAAATTTAATACCAAACATTGTGCAGTGTTAATCCATTTATCTTCCAAATATTTGCTGAACACCTCCATAGTAAAGACTCGAATTAGACAATTTTTTGTGATTATTCAAAAAAATCTGAATCCCATAAAATTTGATTGCTTGGATAGACATCGGCTAAGTTCGACCAAATTTTTATGAAAATTGCACGGGGACAAATTGCAAATTTGCACATACATCCGGACGCCAGCTAAAAATCACAGTTCTCGATGTTCTGAATATTCTCGATTTTAAGTACTCTGACATTGAAATATCGATGATTTTATACGAAAACATAAAATCCACTGGACCGGAAATTTGTATACAAAAACTGGTACATTAAGTTTAGTGTACAATCATGATAAAAAGTTAATCTATTTTTCCATGAGAATTAAAGTAAATTATTAAAAATAAAGTATTCTCAATGTGTTCAATACACTGAAAATTAATTTTTCACCACAATTACACCATCATAATATTTCATAATATGTATAATAATAAGTAAGTTAATATTAAGTAAGGCTCAAGCACTAAACTGGGAACTGAAAACGAGACACACATAATATATAAAAGTATATAATATAATATAATATACATATATATAATATTATATAACAGTATATAATACAAACGAGTATAGACGCTAAAGAGAGTCTATAAAACAAACGATGTAGAAGCCGTACCATGAATCGTGTCAAAGTAACCGAGGATTCGGATTGAGCATAAATTTGTGAATCTCACGGAGCGATTTACGTGACGCTGTGTGTAAGACTTTTGAGATCTCGTTGCCCCGTGAATAATACCGTCGGGCGGGTACCCGGGCCGATCTACGTCGTGGCATAAAACCACATTGTAATATATAAGGTACCGGTACTCGTGTGTTCATGCCCGTACTCCATGCGATTCGCTATATATATTTTCTCTCTCGCGAGTCTCTCACTCGGTACCGGCGCGAGACTATCGCGAATACGAATCAGTTTAGTATTCTGACCTTTACGTGGGGTAGTTCGTGTACAGTGCAATATATACGACACTGTACACAACTCTCGTACGAGAACTGCGTGTGCTTGTATACAAATATACACATATATATATATATATATATATATATATATGTGTGTGTGTGTGTGTGTGTGTGTGTGTGTGTGTGTGTGTGTGTGTGTGTGTGTGTGTGTGTGTGTGTGTGTGTGTGTGTATATCGACGATCGACGGAAGGTATAACGATGACAAATGGCTCCTGCACGTAAACTCGATTGGCAATGCAACGTCGGCCCACGACGGACAATGCACGCGAGCGAATATATCCATGAATCCCATACATACTTATTTGGATAAATAGTATCGATGTGCATACACGTATTTATTTATCCTTAAGCGTTTGACGTATCGCACCGAACAGGCCGGATAACCGCGGTGGACTTTGCAAAGTAGCAAAGCTACTTTACGGGTTGACATTCATTGATGGACGGGATCGAAGTTCTTAAATTTTCTCCAAAGCCGTCGATTACGCTTCAATGCACGACGTTTCCAGTGTGATTGCAATATATGAGACTGGCGTGATGGCGTTGATACAATTTCATTTTTTTCAGCATGTGTGAAGCAATAATAATTTTAATCCTTCGAGTCATACATTTTGACACTGTAAAAACGTAAAAAATCGCACAGCGGGGCAAAACGGGATAATGAGACAAAACGCAATTTTTCAATAACCGTTAGATGGTGACGATAGTGGTCCGTGGGGCAAAACGGGGTTGAAAAACCGGATGTACCGTTGGGGCAAAATGGGACATCCATAAATCATTGGAAAATTGAGTTTTGTCCTCACTGGCCCGTTTTACCCCACTGTCCCATTTTGCCACGCTCTCCCCGAAAGATGGAGGGATACACTAAATCCCACCGTGACGCAAAGGGTTAACTAATAGCAGTAGTAAACACACTGAGAAAAAATAACATAGTAAAAGTAACAATACTGACTTTACATAAAAAATAGTTCCAAGAAAAAATAACATAGTAAAAGTAACAATACTGACTTTACATAAAAAATAGATCCAATTACAAGGGGAACGTTTAAATTTTATAGTTACGACAGTGACAAAAAATCATGGTTGCATCAATAATTATAAGTTAACCAATTGAATATCTAGGGTAAAGCGGTGCAAAATGGGGCAACGGGGCAAAACGGGGTTTTTAGGCAAAACGCCATTTTCCAATAATTTTTGGATGCCTGAATTCGCCCTATCGGATACATCAGGCCTTTCTGCCCAGTTTTGCCACCTTATCCGATGCAAAAATGATGGAAAATTTAGTTTTGCCCAAAAATGCCGTTTTTCCTCGTTGCCCATTTTGCCCCGTTCTCCCCTACTATCAAAAACTATCTATATAGACGCTCCCCCTGAGAACTATTGGTATAGTAGAAAACACTACACTGTAAAAATAAATTGTAAATTTATTGTACCGGAACTTAAAATTTGCTAACATTACTCATATTAATTAAACGTTAATGTACTTTGCTTGTAAAATAAAAATACCAGATATTAAAATTACAAATCTTTTGCATGAAAATTACAAAAATGTTCATGAAAAATACAAGATTTAGTGTAAAATTGCAACGCACATGTGTTTGAAATTTCAGAAACGGTTTATGTAAAAAAGCTTCCAATACTGTTCATCAATTTTCAAACGAAATTTTTTTGCAGTGTATCCTTTTTCCCACTGCAATTATTGACCTCACTTACAATGCGTGTTCTAATTTCTTTTCCCCATTACTATGACTTACAGTGCGCTAACAAGCAATTGACGGAAGTTCTGCAGCTCGGTTATTTCCGATCAGTTAGGCTCTAGAATTCCACTGACACATACAATTTATTATAGGTAATTAAAAATGAATAATTTTAAATATGGGATTTACGGGTACACAGTTAAGCGCTTTTATGATGGAGTATAAGAGACTTTTTTGTACGGCCAATATCGGTCGGCATTCGACGATTTATTGCCCGTATAAACGCTCGGTTCTCACGGATCCGCGTGAAAAGCGAATAGAAAAAAAAAATTAAAATGACTTCATCGGTGCGTCGCGGAATCGATAATCAACAGGAATTCGACCTCAACTCACCTGCACATATATTTATATATTTATTTATATGTACACACATGCACATATGCATACATATTTCTGGTCTCGGTGCAACCGCGTCCGTGCGCATGCGCATTCGAGCCGAGCGAGAGAACTGTTCGCTATCTCGATCACGGATTTTCTCGCCGTACGATATCTACACGAGCTACCAGCAGCCGCGCTTTTCACTGCGTTTCTAATGTCTCGCGCGAAGCTATAACTTCCCTCACCCGTTCTATATCTATATCTAACGAATAAAAAAAAATTAAAAAAAAAAAACAAAAAAAAGTAGTCACTCTCGAGGAATTATGTAGACAGGATATGGCTGCTCGACACCTATCGCATATTTTATCCAATATAATTCATCGTTACCGAGCTGAGGAGAGAAGAAAAAAAAGCCAGCCTGGATGACGTCAGCCGGTGTCTAGCGAACACGTCTCGATGTCGTCAAAAAATTTCTGCGCGGTAGCTCTCGGCATTCAAAGTGCGAGCCGTAATTCCTTCGCGAGGTCATTTTCGATTTCTTTTTTTTTTTTTTTTTTTTTTATTTTTTTTTTCGATAACATGCTGTATAGTAATTGTCACCTTTTCAATGTAAAGCACAGGGTGCGGTATCTTCAAGAGAAGTGACGTCAGAAATCGCGAATATGGCGTTTATGTATGGGTTCTCGAGATAGGCCGTAAATTATTTTTTGTCTGCTCGATGTAACAGTTGCGGGGCTCGCGAGCCGCTCGCGGGCTCGATCAAAATCGATCAGTTCGCTAGCGCGGTCTCGCCGCGGTTCCCGGATCGTCAAAAACGCAATTCCCTATCAGGGTACATAAATAAATAATGTAAATAAATTACCTCATAAGTTTAGTTATTAAGTTATATTATAAGCATCTTGGCACTCAAGACCGGTTGACGGTGTTTTTTGCATTTGTTATATGTTTTTCCCGAAGCACTCAGCGCAGCCAAAACGCAATTCCCCATCAGGGTACACAATAGTCCCTCAAACACCCCATACCTCTAACGTAAGTTACCACGAGATCGTTATCTAAGCGAGAGCCACAACCTTGTGGTCAAGCTTATTCGTAACATATTTTTTTACTTTTTTTTTATGATCATTGTAAGACATACTGTAAAGACACCTGACAATAAACATTACTAAAAAAATATATATATATTTGGTTGATTCAAACAAATCTTGTTTAATCTTACAAAACCTTGTGAAACGTATTGTAAGACATATTGTAAGACGTACTGTAAAAACACTTGACAATAAACATTTCTAAAAAAAAAGATTGGGTTGATTCAAACAAATCTTGTTTGATCTTACAAAACTTTGTAAGACATACTGTAAAAAGCCTGATAATAAACATTTCTAAAAAAAAAAAAATTGGGTTGATTCAAACAAATCTTGTTTGATCTTACAAAACTTTGTAAGACATATTGTAAAAAGCCTGATAATAAACATTTCTAAAAAAAAAAAGATTTGGTTGATTCAAACAAATCTCGTTTGATCTCTACCAAACCTTTCTCTCGGTGCATGAAAAACTGTAAGCGACTTTTTTTTAGATGTTTATATATGACTGTTTATGGAAAAGTTTTTTTTTCTGTCGATACCCATGCTGTATAATAATTGTCACCTTTTCAATGTAACGCACAGGGTGCGGTATCTTCAAGAGAAGTGACGTCAGAAGTCGCGAATACGGCGTTTATATATGGCTTCTCGAGATAGGCAGTAAATTATTTTGTCTCCTCGATGTAACAGTTGCGGGGCTCGCGAGCCGCTCGGGGGCTCGATCAAAAGTGAATCGATCAGTTCGCTCGCGCGGTCTCGCCGCGGTTCCCGGATCGTCGATTACGATCGGCGTGCAAGCACGGGGCGGTATCGGCGATCACGCGAGCCAGCGAAACCGATAAGCTTGATGCATGTACGTATCCGCGTCCTCTAACCCGGACGTTAACAATATCGCAGTGCCAAGCGTGTCGATGTTCCACGGAGACAGGCCGGCTGTCCAGAGCGGTGACGAAGAGACTTCGCATTATTTCCGGCCGCGGTATCGGTGCTCGGGACAAAGCGTCGGAGCAAATGCATCACAAAGCAAATGCATCACATCCTTTTTTGGGTTTGGTTTTTTTGTGGTCCCTCCTTTTATGGGTTTTTTTTGTGGTCCCTCTTTTTTCGGGTTTGGTTTTTTTGCGCTTGTTTTTTTTGTGGTCCCTCCTTCTGTGGGTTTGGTTTTTTTTGTGGTCCCTCTTTTTTTTGGGTTTGGTTTGTTAGCGCTTGTTTTTTTTTTGTGGTG
>JAPYZC010013238.1:0-11095 GCA_030522665.1 Ichneumoninae sp. A BG-2022a
CACTGTAAAAAAAGTTACGAAATTTACAACACAAAATAAGAGATTCACAATACAAATGTATGTTGAATTTACAAACTAGGTAAATTAAAAGATGATTGATATACATTGTATTGTAAATTTACAATCGAGCTGTAAATTGACTATGCGTATAGTCTATTTACAATATTTGTTGTACGATATCGAATGCTCGTTTGATAATTTTTTCTACACGTAATATAATATTACATTTTAATACAGGAATTAATATCATTTGTATAGGACTAAATTTTTGATAAACAGGTAATCTAAAAATGCATTTTTTTGTAGATTTTTATCTGCCCTGCAGTGACAAATACTATACAACCTATTCTGAAATTCACCACACATATTTTTTTTTCAATCAACTTATATGGAAAAAGAAACACGAGTGAGAGAATGTGAATCGATGTACACGTTACAGGAAATTAATTACAAATGATAAATTTTACAACAGCCATGCTAAAATTTATGAACACTTAGGTCATAATTGGAAAACAATTAATATTAAGTCGCCCAAACGATTTTATAAATTTCAGTCATCTTGGAAAAATGAATTTCTTTATTTTGTGCTGTAAACTTCGTAACCTTCATTACAGTTTCATATTCATCGAACAATAATGTCTTGACGTTTTGACAAAAAAACACGATACTTAGAATTAAAAAAAATTAAGTACCCTGATATATATATATTTTTGTTTTCAATGACGGACAGAGAAAAATGCGGGATCCGTGAATTAGGCTAGAAACGCAAAAGGTATTACATGGTAACACCTAGTAATACATGGTAATAAAAAAGTGCACGTTTCAACGAATCTCCCATATATGACACATAAAACGTGAACTAGAAGTAAATACGTGTTCTGAGTAAACGTTCCGACAGAACAAACCTAGATTCTCATTGTTTACATCCGTTGCGACCATACGAAACACCTCCCTCCCCGTCCATCCCGGGCTCAATCGGTATTTTGATACCAAAATGTAATAAAGTTTTCTCACGGGTTCTCGAATATATGGTCGACAGTAAAGTCATCAAAGGCGAATAACATCTCGGCTTTCGATGAGACTGTTTTTTGATCGTACATGCGTGAATAAGTGAGCAAATTCGCATACAGTTTTTATTACCGACCGTTGTATGCGCATGTACATGCTCTAAACGCGCACCGGGCGCTGCGTGCTCAGCGGCCAATAGGCGCTGCAGTTCTGGCGTGACGTTGTGGCAAACTCATAGTGTATTGTCTTGCCTGCGTTGCCCGCCATGTTGTTTCGATCGACGCCGACTTGACGCCAACGGTTCGCTGCGTACAAGATTATTTACGGTAAGTACAATATTTCTAATATGCTATCGTTGTGGCTCGCGATATCATCGCATCTTTGATAATGCTATATTAAAATTCTGTGTTGACGTGATTCGTGTTATAAAATTGGCGCGTGTGCTGTGAAAACCCCTCTCCCGGTCCTCATGGAAAAAAACATGGTCTAACAAATGAATATTTATTCCGCTACATTATCGTTCTCAAAGAATTAATCACTTAAAGTACATGGTCATACGAACACAAGATTTATCGAGCCATATGTATTTTTCCGGTTTTCAGACGACATTTCGTGAATAACCTTATTCTGTCGGTCTACACCGGCCAAATCAACGCCGAGTAAAAATTTTCGCGAAAAAAACTGACAAACGAATATTTATCATTGTCGACTAAATATAATTTTCCTGTGTATAACTATTAATCGGCTAATTGACACATTCGTACATTTTTCTACTGCGATAGCAAAAGAAGCATTCACGACGTCGAAGTTCATTGTTCGTCGGAGCATTCCTCCACCGTTATTCCGTCGACACACACCGGTTGGACAAAGGATACTTGATTAACGGTCAGTCTACGCACTTAAGTCGTTGCAAATTCGATTTCTTTATCGTTCATACGATTCGTTTTATATTATTCGCGGAATAGTTTTCGATCAAACTGATGATTTAATCGAACAAACAAGTGTTTGATTAAATCATCAGCGGAAAAAAAATTTCAAACGAACACGTGAATATTTTTTCCGATACATCATTGTTTCCGATTGCATATCTACTGTTTGTGTATAAATATTAATTCAAAAGGTAGACACAATGAGCCACACCCGCTGTTTTCGGTTCTCGGTCGCGAAACAAAATATTTATGGTATCGGATTGCGCGTTGGATCGTTCGTTCATAACCTTATTCTGTAGGTGTACGCCAGCCAGATCACGCGTCGGCGCGTTCGATCATTGTCTTATTTCAGAATCTATATCGAGTTTGTTACACTTTCATTTATTTTGCTATCGACGAAATTTTAACCGTTGAAATTGTTGTTTCCTTAACGTCGATGTCGTTTGTTTTATATAACTTTTATCTAATATTGTTTAATCGTGCATGAGAAACACATGCTGAGTGAAAGCCTCTGCGGGAGAAAATTGTTAGTCTAACCAAAAATGTTTGTTCAGAAACATGATCGTTCCTGACTTAATACTTCCAAGCCATCTAATGTTTTTTTGTTTTCGATAGTGAAAAAGCGGCGTTTCCGCCACTGGGGTACCTTCGTCTATTATCTTGTTTTCTCGGGTCACGCTGGCCGGCAAAGGGAGGTTAATAACAGTGTTCATCTACATAAAATCCGTTTTATTTTTTCATTCGTTTTTCGGTCTCTAAAATTTCTATCGGGAAAGATTAGTATTTTCGTATCATCGACATTATTTGCATTTTTCTATAATGAGTTTGATATTATTTTGTTGTTCTCAAGGGAATACGTTAAGTGGTATCATCCGCACAAAAAATTCTCGAGCTTCCGAATAAATATTTATACTGTTCCCTAATGCTTTTTGACAAAATGTTGTCATCATGTATAAATGTTATAATTTGATTTAAATGATTATTTCAGTTTCCTGCAATCAACAGGAAAGTCGACGATGTTGAGTTAGACGATGGATAGCCCCAGATCCTTGACATAGTCTACGCCGGACCATCCATCCACCGCCCGGTCATCTGTTGGATCGTTCTTCCTCCGCCGAGTTCACCGAAGTTCTTTAACCACCTACGAGTTGTACGTCGAATCGCTCATTCATCACTTTATTTTGACACACATCGGTTATACAACCGGTGTGTCTTTGATAACGGTGAGTTTCGTTTTCATAATGTTAGTGTTGCATTCGTTTTTCGGACAGAGCAAGTGCAATCGTTGAGCATTAGAGTCTTCTTATCACCGGCGTCACTTATTTCTCTTGTAAAAAAAGTAATGACTATCGATATATTATAACGATTCTGCCGTCCGAACGCGTATTCGATGCAGAATTATCGGGACTGTCCTTATTTGTTACAGAACAAATGTACTTGTGTCAATTCTGCGACTATCAGTCACGACGTTTACTTCTTAAGTCAAGATTTCCACTGTGGATATGATGGTTGCAAGAAACAATTCCGATTGCAAGGGTCTTTGCGAGCTCACTTATTGCGCTCTCACGTAGTACTCGTTAAAAAAGAAAATAAGTATAGTTGTGTAACCCCTCATACTGCAAGTACGAGATTTATCTGCTCCCTTCAACTTTGTATAAAAGAATTTGATTCTATGAACACTCTTATAAAGCATTTAAAGGTACATATCCGAAATAACGAGACTATCACATGTCCTTATGACGGTTGCAATAAGGAATACAAGGTCGTACCTTCATTCAGTGGCCATTTATCAAAAAATCACAGAATTTCATGGGAAAGTAGTACTTTGCGCTCAACTTCTAATGCCGCAGTCTCCCAAGAGCAAGATCTAAATGAGAACGACAGTTTAAATGACGATACTTTCGATTTTATCGAAGAATGTGGAGTTCATAACTTTGGCGATAACATTGCAGAACAGATAGATTATGATAATTCTGATGCATTTCTGTTAAAAGTTGCTCAATTGTATCTGAAATTGGAATCGCAATTATTAGTACCAGCTTCAACCGTTCAGAAGATTGTTTCGGGTACTCTGAGCGTACACGAACAAGGTCAGGAAGAAGTAAAAAACGTATTAAAGAGACGTTTACTAAACGAAAATTTGTTGTCAGATCAGGTAGACGAGATAGTTAATGAAGTTTTTGGTAACGATCCCTTCCTTGAATCAGCCAACAAATTAAATACTGATTATAAACGTAAACGATTTTATAAAGATCATTGCGCTTTCGTAGAGCCAATAGAGGTATTATTGAGTAGTGATCACGGAGAAAAAGTATTTTTCCACTACGTACCTATCAAAGAAACTTTGAAACACCTTTTCACGGACAAATCGCTACGTAATGAGATCCGCATTCATTGTGAAATTCGAGAAACAGATCTTCTGACCGATTTTACAGATGGATCTGCTTTTCAAAACTCAACATTTTTTCGAGAAAATCCAAAGTCGTTCCAACTGATTTTATATCAAGATGCATTCGAGGTCGTTAATCCCATCGGATCGGCAGTGCATAAATATAAACTCGTCGGAATTTACTTGTCAATCGGCAATCTCCCAGAACATCGACGGTCACACGTAAACACGATAAAACTAGTAGCCCTTTGCAAGGAAAAAGATTTTAATCATGAAAAAGTATATGGCAAAATCGTAGATGAGTTGCAAGAGATAGAAGTTGGCGGAATACAAATGCCTTCTGGAGAAATTATAAAAGGTTCGATCGCTTTTATTTCCGGTGATAATCTCGGAAGCCACTCACTTGGTGGTTTCTTAGAAAATTTTAGTATGGCCACATACTTCTGTCGGTATTGTCTCATTACGCGAAACGAGTTTCATACTGACGACGGTCCGTTTAAAACATATCATCGAAGAACTATCGAAAATTATAACGATGCCTTACAAAAGAAAGGAGAAAATAACAACTATCAAGGCGTCAAATTTGATTCAAAATTCAATGATTTGCGCAGTTACCATGTTTGTGAACCGGGACTACCTCCTTGCCTAGGTCATGATTTATTCGAAGGTGTAGTTGCATACGATTTGAAACTCTTTATCGATTATCTCTTAGAAGAAAAATGGTTCTCGCTGCAGCTTCTGAATAATAGAATTGAATCCTTCAGTTATTCAATACAAGATCGTAGAGATAAACCATGCGCGATTTTCCAAAACAAAAAACGAATTGTAGGCGGGGCTTGGCAAATTTTCATTTTCCTTAAGCTTTTTCCGTTGTTAATCGAGGACAAAATTCACGATAGTATGAACGAAGTGTGGCGTAGTGTTGTTCTGCTTCTGGAAATCGCTGAAATTGTGTGCGCCCCTACAATACACAAATCCTGCTTGCCTTACCTCGGGACAGTTATCAGCGAATACATAGTGTACAGAAAAAATTTTGGCCCGAACCTACGACCAAAACATCATTACTTGATGCACTACCCTGATTTGATTTTAAAGTTCGGCCCCTTAATGAAGGTTTGGACAATGAGGTTTGAAAGCAAACATGCTTACTTTAAAAGAATTCTTCGTTACAGCCGTAATTACAAAAATGTTACGAAATCATTAACTGAGAAACACGAACTTTTCCAAAGTTTTCTTCGATCCGGTGCCGATATTCGAGTAGATATCGAATTGAAAGGAAACGCTGATTTTGACGTTCGAATTTATAACGATAGCATACAAGCAGCCGTCGGAAAATTAAGTCTTTCCTGCGATATTCAGGAATGTAGTGAAATAGTAGTCAAAGGCATCGCGTACAGGAAAGGAGACGGCTTAGTGATAAGACAAAAAGGCTACGAATACGGCATAGAAGTAGGAAAAATATCTGTTTTGCTGAGCGATGAAAAATCTGTATTCGTGGTGTGTGAGGTATTAGAAACATTTTTTTCTCCGCATCTTCGCGTTTACCAGGTTGGAAAATGTGTGAGATACGAGTGTTTGCCATTAGATGAGTTGCCAAGTACAGAAAAACTGCACATTTACAATAGTGGGACGTTCTTGTGTGTAAAGCCAAGCTTTGGGCTGGTTGCACATCCGCTATGATATTGGGGCGTTATTAAAAGGTCAGTTGTTGGAAAAAGAGTGCAATTGCATTTTGAATCCCAATTTTTGAACGTCAATAGCGGTTTCAAAGCACAATGGGCAGCATTTTTGTCACCAAAACGTCTTTGCAATAGAAAATTTGTTACACTGCGTGCTGTTATTTGTACCATCCTGTTTTGTGTATATGATTGCAGTCCTATTATTTTATCGTATCTTGTTTATCTTCTTTATTCACAGATTTTCCTACGCTTGATCCTCGAAACCGACAGCATGCCCCTATTTAATGTTACCTCCTTTGGCCGGAAGAGCAAAGTCCTGATAAGAGCAGAAACGTTGCAGGCTTTGATAAATAGCGCAAAAGCTAAGCTTAATCTCAGTGGCGAAACGTATCAGGTTAATCAAGTTTGATTTTTCTTTTGGCAATTACATTCCACAAATGCCCGTTTAATGTCGGAGCATGGTGGATCGTGTGCATTTCCGTTTTCGAATTCAATTTTTTTTGCATGTCTTGCGATAAAATTTTATCTCACAATCGAGGTGACAATGCATGTTCGTAGCACGATTGCATGTGTACTCATCATGATTATTTTTTGCAGCTTTTCGAGTTTCAATGTACGTACAAAATGAAAGTATAGTTCGTTTTGCAAACCCCAAGGTATATTTAAACTGAAATCGTCGCATTGTTCGTCATCTATTGAAATTTCTGGGTGCATTTTATAACATAATTCTTTTGAAAATTTATAACGTCATTTTATGGTATTTTTTTCAATAAAAAATCCTTGCATTCAATTTTAAAAGTCAACTTGTGATACTCAAAGACATAGTAATGAAATCCTCAGCATTGGGTATTGCTTCTCTAGTAACAAAACGCGGAGAACATTTGTGTACACGACGTCTATCAGTCATGGCCTTCCAGGTCGAGGAACACTTGAGAGGAGGCTAAACACGTATGGGTGCGAGAGGAACAAAGGAAAAAGTTTGAAACCACTTTTCTCGAAAACGCCTCTATGAAATGTAAAACGAATAGTGGGGCACACTGCTTATTTGATTAATGTTGTTAGTCGTTTTTTATTTTATAAAACCGTTTCTGAGAAAAATGGTTTCAAAATATTTTGAGGTTGTGGTCATCCTTGGCCCTGTCTTAAGTCACCTGCATGCAATAACGTGCGTTTGAAATTAAGTTTGCTGAATAGTGTCACTTGAGAGTCTGCATAGAAATAGAGTTTTCAAGAGCTTCTCAATCAGCATGAAATCGTTTTGAAACACAACGCCACAGATCCGTTAAGAATACAATATCGTGTCGCTTTTTTGTGCGTCGAAATCAAGAATATATGTATAAACACTTCTAAAATATTCGTAATTAACAATGCGACGAACACCTATTGATAGCTGAAATTGACTAACGTATCTGTCGCGTCTGCGCAATGTTCAAAGATATTCCTTAGGATTTTGCATAATAATGAAAATATGCATATCTTAATACTTTATTTATTTATTTATTTTATACTATGCAGGTCGCACTAGATGAAGATGGTACTGTCATTGACGAAGATGAGATCCTATTAGAAATAGCGCAACTTTCCAGAAGTGCAGCTAAGTTGATTGTACTTGAATCTCATCAGATATGGCACACCGAAAAACCTAATCAACCTACAGACAACGCAGCATCCGGCCATCTAGATGGGACATCAGGAGAAACTAGCGACTGTGCTCAACCGATACTCGGCACTAGTCTGTGGGCGAAATTCCCACCTCGACTAATGAAGTGTTGCGAATCCGGCAAGATTGCTTATGAGGCTGACAGAAGAAATTTGGCGTCTATTATTGCGGAACACATGTTATACGACTTGAATGACGGCTCGAGGAAAACAGCCGAGAGATTTGCTAGAGCCATCACGGAGAAGTATCGTGCCACATTTTCGGATACTATCGGTGGCAAAATCGTAGGAGATGGTATGGAAACCTTCCGACAGCAAATTTACACTGCCGTTCAGTACCGAAAGAAAGATAAGGAACATAAAAGAAGAGCGCAAATGCAAGACAGTGATAACAGTGACGGCGATACTCCTCAAGTTAGAGTAAAGAAATCAACAATACACGATGAATACGGTTGTGTAGAATATCAACCACTTCTACCGTCATCTGAGACAGCAGCATCGCAAAACGAAAAGAAGACGCTCCTTATTGATCTCTGTAAGAAGGCTGAAGAAGATGACAAAATATCGGGGTTGATGGATGACACATACTACAGCCAAAGAAGCGACATCAATAATGGAAAACGAGATTTCGAAAAGCTTCTTAAAGATTGGCCGTACCTATTTCAACAGCGATACCTCATCAACCACGCTTCTCGTTTGCTTGGTAAACCCGTAACAGAAGTCTGGGAGAAATCATTGTCCGAGAACGCGAGGCCATTGCGCAAGTATATCGTTTTCACAGAAAAAACAAAGGTAATCAAATCTAAAAAGTCGAAGGAATTCGGCACTGACGTTTCGACGGAGAGCGAAGTTTCTGCACTGCTATCTCAAGCCAAAGAAGCTAGCAAGGCAGCGAAGAGTGAAGTTCCCATGATTGCCGTTATTTTCCCATTAATCGCTAGGCATCTGAAGGAAGATCCAGGACTGCTTTACAAAGTGATACCCGTAAGTTCTTTTTGTATAATCATCACACTTGATCAATATATCCAGATTTGAATATCCAGAAGCGACTCTAGTATGAATATTAATAGATTATCTTCCCTCGATGATTTAATTTAAAAGTTCAAAAAACATTTTTCCAAATTAACAAATGAAGGTTAAAAAATAAAATAAGATAGACGGTTCTCCAGAGAAAACTAATCATTTTATCCACCGCAACTTGAAAACCTAAAAATTTTCCATTGTATCACGTTAAAAAAATGACATATTATGTAGAAGCCATTGTACCGACTGATGGCACTTTTTTTATGTGTGCTTCACGAATCCTTGTCTTATGTGCACTAGTTTCGCTTCATTTGTTCATTTCGCGTCATTAGTGTTGCAGTCTCTTTATTATTCGTATACTCACTTTGTTTCTAGGAGGACGTCGCCATCGCCGAAATAAAAGATTACGCAGACAACGATTATCCACAACTGCTCATCAGAGGCAAGTGAAACATTTTTTGAAAGGGAAATAATTGTTGCTAGATTCCTCTACGAAATGGAATATGTGGCATTTTAAGAGTAATTGACGTCAGTCATTTTTGTTATTAATAATGTACGTATTTCAGGAAAATCGTTGTTCGATGAAAACGCGAAATGCGATGTCGTACTGGAGAAGTTGATGACAATAAATGTAGGGAGCGTACTTGATGGGTTTTTAATTACTTTCGTCGCCTACTACGTCTTCGGTTACGTATATAAGCCGGCTTTGACCAAGACGTTGGAGTTCATACAAAGGTAAAGTATATTATTCGCTTTTTATGACAAATGTGCTTGGTTATTCATCTCCACTAATACACGTAAAAAAAATTTCAAATAATTTTCTTGTTTTGCATTCGATCCAATATATTGATTCAAAAATACACGAAATCTTGTAAAATCTGAAGATAATATGAAAAATTAAGTATTTTTTTTTATAGTTATAAATATTACTTTAAAAAACATGCTCACACATGAAACAAAATATATTTAAAAAAAACCAATTCGACCATTCGCGGTGAAATTCTCATAACGGTATTCGTTACTCTTGTATGCTATTGACATATACACAGTTATGATACGCATTCAGGCCCTCAACTTGCTCTTAACACCTGCTCTGTGATACCATTCCCATCCGACAAAATATTCAATGAATACGTTTTTAATGGAAGGCCGTGGACGATATTGATGGTACCGAATATGAAAATTCAGTTCGTCATCATTTTCACGTTTCCCAATGACTCAATTTTGTTCGTTTACTCAATTCGGTTTTCATCGTTACTTCCAGAGGCCTGCTTCAAATAAACCCGCCAAAGGGCCACAAGCGAGGTGACAAAAAACGCAAGGCCACACCGTGTGATGCTTCTGTCATGAAGCTCTCAAGAGCTGTGGAGGCATTCAAAGAAGAGTAGAAATTACTACAATAGGCATAAGAAAGTGTTCGATAAAAAAGTTTTTGTTCAATATATAAAGGTTCAATATATAAAAAAGTTTCCACGAATATCGATTAAATTTATTTATTGCCCCCAATTCAAGGATCGGACTGACCATCAGTTTCAACCGTTACAGGAATACCGGTGGGATCGTCTGTCCCGACCACTCGCGTGAGGTGCTGAAGTGTACCACGTATACCGTTAAAAAAAGTTAGGTTAAATTATTGAACATGTAGAGCAAGCTTTTTTACAGAAACCGTTGATGAAATTTCAAATACACCATCGAATAGCGTACAACTGGTATGTTGAAAGCAAAATCAGCGTTTAATACAATTACTATACACCGGTGTAGAAAATATGCATAATGGGTTAATGATTTTTTATCTTATCTATGTAGAAATCACAAAACGGTGTATCATTATTGATAGACACATGGTGAAGAATTGTGGCTCACGTGCACATTGTTTTTAACGTATCTTATTGGCATTTACTATGACTATGTCTGTGAATATTCTGCTCCCAGTCGACTAAATTCATATCGAGTTTTGCAATATTCGAGTGTGTACATATATAATCCAATTGCTTTGGTGTTGTAATTTTGCGACAATATGTAATGACTTTTAATCTACAGTGATCGTTGGACTAACAACAGTCTGTGGAATTTCATATGCATGTTAACTGTAAAATTACCAAGCAGTGGGTACAAAATGCCAATAAGATATGTTATAAATAATGTACATGTGAGCTACAATTCTTCACCATATGTCTATCAATAATGATACAACGTTCTGTGATTTCCACATAGATGAGATAAAAAATAATTAACCCATTATGAATATTTTCTACGCCGGTGTATAGTAATTTTACTAAACACTGATTTTACTTTCATCATACCAGTTGTGTGATTTTCGATGGCGTATTTGAAATTTCGTCAACGGTTTCTGTAAAAAAGCTTCCTCTACATGTTCAGTAATTTTACCTAAGTTTTTTTTAACAGTG
>JAPYZC010013386.1:0-14258 GCA_030522665.1 Ichneumoninae sp. A BG-2022a
TTTTTTTCAGATTTTTATCCAATCGAGAAGTGTTTGTAATTCTCTTTTATTCCTCTCAAACTTAGGCGGCGTCAGTCATTGCGCTAGTACTACCTTAACGGTTTTGTTTTCTTCTCGCAGGGTGGGTTGATACTGGAGGTGACGATCGCGAAATATTGGGCGAATTTGGGCGAAATATTCGTCGACTACTCGATAGATTTCCACGGTATTCATGTGGTGGATGGCAACATGACGATGCAGTCGGGTGACGGGGTTCACCGTATAGAGTTGCGCAGTACGCTGAGACACGAGGAAGTCGTGCCCAGTATAACTCTAAAATCGGCGGTTCAAGTCTTGCGACCGAACGACTCGAAGATCTCGCCGCTCGGCGCCCGCGACATTATTCCACCGGCCCGACAGATATACGAGCTCCAGTTGACGTATACATTCCACGTGGCGAAAACTACCGAGGTCACGCCAAATGCCGCACTGCTGAGCGATCTACTTTACGAGAGCGAGTACGAGTCGCAGATGTGGATGATTTACGACAGCAACAAACAACTCATATTCTGCGGCGACGCTTACCCCTCCAAGGTCAGCGTCGCGAATCGATCTGTCTCTCGAAAAGTCAAATTTAATCGTGAAGATTAACGCTTTCTTTGCATTAGGGTCTATTTTGACCTCAACATTATCTCTTGTTTTTTCGCCTAACGTCAACTTTAAGCACGTTTGTGGACAGGTGAAAAAAAAGGTTTTTTGGAAACCTGACCGTGCGAACTTAAAGTTTGATCAATACACTGCAAAGTGTTTTGACCTTGTTTCCGAAAAGTCCATTTTATCGAGATCCCTAGCAAGTTGATGGACCGCAAACGGACACGTACGTTGGGGAACAAAACGGACCGTAAAAAACGACAAAAGGGACTGTAAATTTTTTGTTGGCATTTGGTCTTTTTTCTGTTGCGGAAACCGAAAACGGACCGAACTTTTTTTTCGAAAAATTTGCTTTGGTCCGTTTTCGGTTCCCGCAACCGAAAAAGGACCAAGATCGTATTTTTATTCTCTCCTCTCATTAAAAACATAATTACAAGCAAAACAACAAAAAAATTAAAAAACTTAGCAAAACATTTTTATAAAAAACGTTCGGTCCTTCCTCGATTTCCGTAACCGAAAAAGGATCAATCCAAACGTACGGTCTGTTTTACCATTTTTATGGTCCGTTTCATTCCCCAACTGACCTGTCCGTTTTTCGGTCCGTTTTTTGGTTTTTTTTCCCTAAAAGCACCCGTCCGTCAACTTGCTAGGGATGTTTAAGACGGGAGGTAAAAGTGATGCCGTATGCATTTAAGGATGCATCACACATACATTTCCAACCAAAAGTTTAATGCGATGAAAATTTCAGTACTTCGCGACATGCCAAAAATCCGAAAAAAATCATCCGCATTATGTACGTCAAGAACTTTGATTTTGCATAATAATAATGCCAAAAAGTTATTAACAAATGAGTCGAAAAATTAATTGTTTAAAAATAAATCAGACGACTTCTTATTTTCTCATTTTACATGAATTCTTTGATTCATTTAAAATACGTGTGTATTAATACGTGTGAATTTAAAATTCATTTGAATGTACGTGTGAAGCATCCTTAATTAGTCGCTACGGAGCTGTGCACACTAAGGGTTAACTTTATGTGGAAATCTAACTTTAATATTGAATTGTAATTTTTTTGTATTTCTTTTACAGTATACCGTTCACAAGATGGAAAAAGGCGACTACACTCTGAAGATGCACGTACGACACGAGAAAAAGGATCTGCTCGAGCGTTTGACCGACATGGCCATCCTGCTCGGCCAGAAGCTCAGTTCGCCAATCAATCTCGACGTCTACGCTCATCAGTCCCAAGCGATTATCGGAGGCAAAAAAATGGTCACGGCTTCCGTCCCACCGGGTCACATTATTCCCGTTTACATAGCTCCGATCGCCAACGAGAACAAGTTAGTAGTTCGATCTTTCCGCGTTAAATTTTTATATACACGTAAACAAACATCGATATCGTTTAGCGTAGGACTTTTTAGAACTATTCGTATACTTTATTATCTTACACATATTTATTTACTGTACGATCAATCGGTTCGTCGTTGACGATAAAAATCTATTTATTTCTTTTTCTTCTTTTTTTATATCACAACGCAGCTCAGAATGCAAGTGAGTCACACCGGTACTTTGAGAAAAATGGTGTCTTTAGCAATTAAATCATGCATTTCGTATCATTGCTTTGTCTGTGGTTTCGGAGTTATTTGTTATTTTAGCTTTTCGATAAACGCTTTTAGCCATTTTCAATTTGTCGCGGCAGCGATTTGATTCTGCGAAGCTGAGTTTGTTGTAAATTGTAACGAGTGTCATTGTTTTTGAATACCGTGTATTTATTTTTTATGAAAATTCATGCTTCGAGGAACCAAGACGATTTCGGCGAGTCATCAGCACAAACGAAAATTAAAACTTGAAAAATTACAGCACTTTCAACATTTTGTTCACATTATAATTAAGAAGTATATGTCAATTATCATTGGTTAAAAAACATTTATTTTTCTGCTTCATAGAGGAAACTTTGTTTTCGTAAATTTAAAAGAATAGTGCAAAGTAATTTTTTCATTTTAAATGAGGAAGCACATGGCTTCCTCATTTAGTACAATTTTGAGCGTAGCTTCTTCTGTGAGGAAGCCAAAAATTGGTCAAAAAACTTTTTCGTAGAGAAAGCTATGGGCAAAATTGTCATAAATTAGGAAGCCGTGTCCAAATTACTTGCACCTTTTTTTATTTCGTAGTCATTCGAACTGTGCGACTCACCGAAGTTTCAATTCCCGGGCGTATTTTTTTTTGGTGTTTTACTTTCCGCGTGTTTTGCACCGCATAAAAAACGACTTTCACATAGCTAGCTTCAAATCCATCGAGTATAAAACATTCCGACGTAATCAAAAGTTTTGGTCTTTATCTGCCTTCTTTTTTTCTCCTCGAAGAATATCCAAAGGCGCTACTCTGGGAACTTATCTCCAAGGCGCCGCGACCTTCTGTAAAGACGAGATTGGCAAGAAAGTCGATTGTCACACGTTCAAATACGTACTTTGCGAACCTGCCAAGAAAGCCAACTCGACGGTTAAATCGGAGAAGGAAAAGCTCAGTAAGTGGGACGAATACAAGGATACACTGAGGGACGTCAAGTGTACCTGGCTCGCGAAACTCGGTGAGTCTACCATTTTTTTTCCTTTCATCGTTATCGCAATAAATATTATCGGATCGTCGAAAAAAAAAATTCGTTGATTCGACAAAGTCATATTTTCATGCTCGATTGAATCATTTATTCTTCTCGGTGTCCGTTCAACTTTACAGCTCCATCGATAAGTAAGTTCTACACGTCGGATCTATGAGACCCTTTTACATCTTTATTGTGGTCTTAAAACCCCTGTGCACCCGTTCACTGAAGTCACTGACGAGAAATCGTGTGAAAAATGTCATACTGATAAGAGAACTTTTTTTTTTTTTTTTTTTTTCTAAATTGTAACTTATTGTAAAACAAAAAGTTTTGCCAAAACATTGCGAGAAATTTCTGTTCGAAAAAAATATTTTTGTTTTTTAATGTCGAGACTATTCTTCTTAAATTTGTAATGCAATATTGATGATGAAGAATTGTTCGTTTATGTTATACTAAAACAGCCCCTTTCAGCATGAAGAAAATGTCTCGAAACTGTTGTGACTATAACGAATTTACGATAGTCTATTGAATAATATAAATTTCTCGGTAACCCTTCAGCTTTACAGCTCCATCGATAAGTAAGTTCTACACGTCGGACATATGAGACGCATTTACACCTTATGTGGTCCTAAGAACCCACATGCATCACTGGAGTCGCTAATGAGAAACCCTGTGAAAAATGTGGTGCCGATAAACGGACCATTTTTTTCCTCTAAATTATAACTTATCGTAAAAGAAAAAGTTTCACCGAACTATCGCGAGAATATTCTTAAGGAGGAAGTCTCGCTGCGAGCTGACTTCGCATAAGTTGGACAACAATAAGAGAAAATTGCAAGTACCTGCAAGAAAAATAAAAGAATCATTTTCATTAAAAAAAGTTTTGTTGCCGGGTAATTTGTTAACCAATTATTTTTTTGATGAATTTGTTAATAAAATTTTGCAATTATTATTATGCAAAATTAATCTTCTCTGTACCTTTAGTATACATGATTTTGTTCAGATTTTTACACCATCAAGAAGTACTTGCAATTTTCTCTTATTGTTGTCGAACTTATGCGAAGTCAGCGCGCTTAAATCTGTACTGTAATATTAATGATAGAAAAAGTGGTTCGTTTGTCTTACATTAAAAAAATGTCCCTTTCGGCATGAAGAAACTGTTGTGACGTTAAGGAATTTTCGATAGTCGTTGATTACTAATTCGAACATTTTTTTAAATCGTCAGAGCCCGGCGAGCATGCGGTCCATCTGTACAACGAGTTGAAGATCGCCTATCCCGATCATCTGCCAGTCCACACCGCGATGCTGACGTCCCTGGATTCGCCGGAGGCCCGCCGTCATTTGCCTCACGACGATCTCACCGAGAGCGCCGTTAGCTTCGCCGATCAAATGATCGACGTCGCCGACGCGGTTATCGGAGCAATAGATCAGGAAAAATTACTCGCCTTCTACGGTATGAAGAACGATCAACGACAGGACGCCACCAAAATCAAAGCGACCATGGACAAACAGAAGACCTGCCTGATCGAGGCCCTCGTCAAAAAGGGATGCGCCCTTGCCAGATTATACGTGCACGCTGAGAGAAAAGGACAACGCGAGGCACCGAATCACCTGCGGGAATGCGGCGAAGTTTGGAACGACGTACAAAAGTATGCCGAGCCTAACGACGTCAAAGTAAGCTCCTCGACGATTTTTCAATTTTCCTTTAAAAATGCATCACACATACATTTCCAGCCAAAAGTGAGATTCAATGAAAATTTGAACACTGCCTAATGGTATAAAAATCTGAAAAAAATCATGTATACTAAAGGCACTGAGAAGATTAATTTTGCATAATAATAATTGCAAAATGTTATTAACAAATTCATCAAAAAATTGTTAACAAATCTCCCGTCAACAAAACTTTTTTTTTTACGAAAATGATTCTTTTATTTTTCTGAATACGTATGAATTTTTTCAGATTTTTATCTTTATTTTGACTTTTGCACATTTTTCCATGTAAAAAACAAGGAAAATCAGAATAAAGAAAAAAATCTGAAAAAATTCATACGTATTCCGAAAAATGAACGAATCATTTTTATAAAAAAAAAAAGTTGAGTTACCACATATTTTGATGAACAATTTTTCTTTCAACAATTTGTTAATAACATTTATAAATTATTATTATGCAAAATGAATCTTTTCAGTGCCTATAATAAGTATTAATTTTTTCAGATTTTTATAGCATTGGGAAGTGTTTGCAATTCTTGCCCGAATTTCTTGAATTTAGGCAAAATGAACACCACTCGTTCCAACCTCCTTAATACGCCTGATATTTTTTTCACTTTTTTTGCATGTCGTGAAGTATTTGAATTTTGGATGAAATTAAACTTTTGGTTGTGATGCATTAATCGTCCCGGTAAAAACAACCTGATGTTCAATGATGTTTATTTACGCAGGTCCTCATTCTTTCGTTGTGGCACGCGCACGTTAACAAGCATTACGGCCGATACCTCAAGCTGCTGACCCGCTTCTACGAGGAGAAACAACTTAAGGAGATCGATGAGAAGAGCGTCGAGATCTCGAGGATCCTCGGCTGGGAGCATTTCGTCAGGCATATCACTAACAGAATACCAACACATTATCCCAGCGCATATAGACCATTTTGAATGGCAAGTTTTCATTTGTTATCAACAAAATCGAAATTTTCACATTCCATCGATTCGAAACTGTAAATTAATATTTTCATGATTACCTCTGTTGCAGATTTTTTAAAAGACTTTTCGATTACTATCTTGAGATTGGATGAAGGGAGAATCATATAAGTTTGATGAAGAACTCCCGGACACAGCGACATTGTGTGACAGTCGTCTTGCCCTCCGTTTGCCAGGGGAATCGAGTGTAATACAGTTAAAAACTCTAGAACGATTATTCGTATTAAGCTTAAATTATATATATACACATACGTACGTATACGGGGTGACGATTGCGAGCCGGTCACCTGTTTTTTTTAATATTTTCGCAGTCGTTTGGCTTCGTTCGAAGGGTTCGAGCACTCTTCGATGGCGGAAATCGACCACGGAAGTGGATTTAAAAAATAATTCAAGAGCGCGGAAATATACGAAAAAACACGTAGCCTACTTATAATTGTCAGCCTGTATATATATATTTATATCGCGTGACTAAAATCGGAAAGAGATATTTGCTGTGTACACGGACATAGAAGGTACGCCTTTGATAATTTCGGTCACGCGATAGTATTTTGCGATGGATGCGAGAAAGATGTATTGTTTTTTTTTTTTTTTGCGTCGATCCAATTTTCTACTCACGGAAAAAACGAGCTCAAGGATTCGCCATTATTTATCGAGCCAAATTTAGCGGTGCTTCTGTACAGTACCGCGAATTGTATTCTCGACGCCGTAATTTTATCTCGAAGAAATAGGAACATTTTTTTCGTTTGTTTTTGTTTCGCCGTCTCAAGCAACTCCGTTATTCGGGATTTAGAGAATTCATCGACTTCGACTAACAAGACTTTAAACGTACAATCAGCGAGATTCGTAGCGTTTATATATATGTAACGACTGATCATTTAAATACGGATGAAAGTATGAATAAAATGTCTTCACTAATTGAGATTCCTCGACAATTATTCAGCTATGTTCATCTTGTGGTTCTTTTTATTCATATCATTTACAAGGTACCGAAGATCTTAACAAATATACCCTAAAAATATAATCTAGAAGTCTTTGATATAACGTAGCATTTACACAACGGATAAAACTAATTTTTTATTATTTATTTTGTTATCTTATTATTTTTTCCTCGTCTTTTGTAATATGTACAATTTTCTTGTCTAAACTTTTTTTTCATTTTAAAAATTATTTTTTATTTCAACCTGCAGAAACTCTATCTGCCGAAACTTTCTACGTTTAAAGTTCACGAAGGCGAAATTTTGTGAAACGTGCTCGCCACGCTCGAACGATAGTACTTCACTCGAGAATATTTCAAAATTAGTACGACCAAGGACTTAGAATTTATGTTACGTATTACATATTACTTCCGACTCGTTTCCGACAATCTTTACATAATCACTTTTGTCATTCACTCGATCTATAACTCTTTAATCTTTTCTTGTTTCGGTTTTCTTCTCTTTTTATACTTCCTTATTTAGACTGTACAATGTTGATGAATTTGTTCGCATCGTAAAACTATACACTGATCTCGCGTGTCAAATTCAACTCTTCGATCACCTTTCTATCATTCTCATTTCAAGGATAAAATTGCGTTACTATAACTCGATAAATTGTTGCAAAAAGTACAAGTTTGTAGTTCATCTGTATGAAGTGGGGAAAATTTCGATCTGTGACGATCGAAAGGGGGGGGGGGGGGAGGTGTTCGGTAGTAGAAAAATTCTAAAGTTGATATTTGCCTTTACAAAAACTGCTATCAGCTAAACAGCCGTCTTTCTGACCCTGTCGAGCCGATCGCTACGAT
Organism: Ichneumoninae sp. A BG-2022a; assembly: GCA_030522665.1. Taxonomy (NCBI): domain Eukaryota; kingdom Metazoa; phylum Arthropoda; class Insecta; order Hymenoptera; family Ichneumonidae; species Ichneumoninae sp. A BG-2022a. Next base: position 7,697 of record JAPYZC010013386.1, read on the forward strand.
ATCTCCGTAATACGCTCTCAATAGCCAAGAGTTAGTTATTCTTAAAATCCCCTTTTTTTACCTCGTCCACCTATAAACAGCTAAAAAAAATTATATTCATTTCTGAATGTCGAAGATTCGTTTTAACCGTTCGTGCATTATTTCGTTTAAATTTTCGGGTCTCGAGAGTCAGAAAGCCAGTCTGTTTAGCATTCGATTCTCCGTTGATCGCCGGTATTCACATAGTTGAGAAGTTTAGGATAGCTGTGTCACGTTCACGTAGTTACTTTTAGTGTTTGTTTTGTTTAAATCTTCATTAATTCTATTTGTATTTTTATAACAGACGTTTCCGTGGGAAACGCTCTGCGACGCCCGTCGGGCGTCTTTAGTCCCGTTGTCAGACGTCGATTTGTATATCACTGTCCTCGGCCTCACTCTCCGTACTAACTATCGCGTCCTCGCCGACCAACAGTGCCGCTGGCAAGTTTTGCGGCACGTTGTCGATGTCCAAACGAGGCGTCGAGTAAACGTTCAGCACTTGAATCGTCGTCGGCGAGGTGGAAAGGCATTGTTGAACCGTCGCGAGTGGATCGGTCGCCAAAGCATCACAGTCGAGGGGGGCCGAAAGCTGCAGTTGCAGGTTGTGCAGTTCCGGTATATGAGGACGGATCTGGAAAAAAAATATAAGCTTTAATAAAAATATAAATATAAAGTATAATATAATTTTATATATGAGGTATTCCATACGGTTTCGAACGGTCCAAAACCCGACCCTCTCCAAAAAAGTTGTAATTTCACCACAATTCATGATTATTTACAAGGGGTAGGTATCGAAAAAATTGAACTTTTTTAATACCGCTATATCTTAAAAACTATCAGCCGTACAAAAAAACGCTCACGACATAAAAGTTGCAGTTTTAAGTGAACTTTTGAACACAACATTTTGTAGATTTTTTTGAATGCAATAAACGACCATTTCTATGAAAAATAGACTACAATATTTTTTACAGCCAATATGGCATATTTAATTTTTCTTTAAAAAATTCCAGAATGTACTCTCAAGTGTGTAGAGTGATCTCATATTTTTGTTTGGATGGGTCAGACGCCCGTTTGATAGCTATGCTCCGTTTAAAATTGATTTCTCATAAAAAAGAGAGATGTTTATCACTTTCCATTGGATTTTATAAAAATTGTGACACTATCCACAATAATGGAAGTTAAAAAATTAAATAAAAAAAGGGATTTTTAAAATGAAAAATCGATCTTAAACGGAATATAGCTATCAAACGGGCATCTCGCCCATCCAAACAAAAATATGAGATCACTCTATACACTTGAGAGTATAATCTTGCATTTTTTAAGAAAAATAAAAAATGACATACTGGTTGAAAAAAAATATTTTAGTCTATTTTTCATAGGAATGGACGTTTTTTGCATTGAAACAATCTAAAAAATGTTGTTTTCAAAAGTTCATTTAAAACTGCAACTTTTATGTCTTAAACGTCTTTTTATACGGCTAACAGTTTTTCAGATATAGCGGTTTTCAAAAAAGTTCAATTTTTCAATATCTCAAAAAATACGTTTTAAAAATTCTGAAAAAAATTACAAAAACCTCTTGCCAATAACCATGAATTATGGTGAAATTACAACTTTTTTGGAGAGGGTCGAGTTTTTGACCGTTCGAAACCGTATGGAATACCTCATATTTTTGTAAAAAACCGTTAATTTGATTGTTGGTTGGCACATGGAATGGAATTCAGAAATCTCTCCCATATGTTATGTTTTCGAAAATGCGGTTTTCATATATAATATAAAATATAAATATTAATAATTCGGCTTCGATAAAAATATACTTTTTGAGTGTCGATCGATTCTTATTATCGTAAGAAATAATACCTTCAATCCGTCGGCCGTATGGGGATTCCTGCAGCCCCTGCATCTGCATTCGATGCACGGTTTACTCTCGACGTAGCAGGGACACCGCTGCCCGCAGCACGTCAACTTCCCGGGAATCGCTGTAGCGTTCCCACACCGGCATCCTTTTCTTTTACTCCTCGTGGAACTCGACCTCGGTTTCTTGAAGCTTCCGGACGACTGTCGAGGACAATCGAATAATGTATTCACGGCTTTCGTGTCGAGAAATTTGATAAAACGTAGCCGAACAGATCGATGCAAGGATTAATTTTCATCCCTTTAAAGACCGTTTATTTGTTTTTAATACAAACTCAAACAAAAAATATTGATAAATGCAAGTTAGTGAGAATAAAAAATTAATTATCAAGGCTCGATAAAGGGTTAAAATTTGATATTTACATTGATCTGTGTTATGGGACCATTATAGAGAAGATGAATGAAAACGTGTGCGATTAGTGCGATTTTGGAAGTCTCGTGAATATTAATGGTTGGATATCAGAGCTTGTTAATTTCGTTAAAAAAAAGAAAACAATTGGAGAAGAACGTGGCAATTGCTCATTTCTACGTACAAACTCCACATTCATCCGATAAAAATGAATTAAATACTTTGTTTCCCCAATTAGATCCATTTGGGTGAGTTTTGTTACGAGACAAAGTGTCGGATGCCGAATTTTTTTTTTGTTTTCATAGAAACTAATGATTCCTCTGTTATAAATCTTACGATTAAGAGTGACGATTAATTAAAGGCATATTTACAGAGTATACAGGTAAACAAGTGTTGATGTTATTGAATTATCGTTACAAGGTAATATATATGAGCAAATAAAAAACTTGATAATCCATTTTGAAGAATTACTTTGCTGCCTTTTGAAGACTTTTTCTGAGAAGAAGTCCCATATGTAAGGTGGGAAGACGGAATGCATTTTACCCCTCCAACAGCTCCTCTCGCGGACACATCGACTTCCTGATGGGCCAAGTCCGTCTCGTCCACCGTCGTTGCAGCTTTTCTTTTTATCGTTATTTTGTTACCGGAACCGGCGTACATCACCGAGTATATCGACGATCCGTTCGACACAGTCCTAATTGCCGGCGAATCTGCAAATACAGTTATTAATTATTTTTATCAATTTCGTTTTTTTTTTGTCAATACAATCGACGAGTTTAACAATTATCCATGGTAACATTTTTTAATTGAAAACAAAAATTCAGCAAACATTTTTTTATCAACAAATCTCAATAGAAATTGTTCAATTAAAAATAATTGAATCTGAGTCAATTAATCAATTTAAAAATAGGCTTGATAAACACTTGTCTACCTAATGTAAAATACAAGATGCAGATATTATAAGTTGTAAACTTCCTTTCTGTATAATAATAATAATAATAATAATAATAAAAATAATAAAATGTATGTTTAAAATTATCTTCTTTCTATCCTCCTGCAATAAAAATCAATAATCGCTTGATGATTTTTCGTAGCGAGAGTTTAGCTCCGTTCTTTCGAAAAACCAAGATTCAACTGAAAAACAAACTTGCACAATTACGTTTAAACGATCGATCTTTCTAATTTTGTTTACGCCACCAAAAAAATATTCTTTCCACAAAAAAACAAAACAACATTGTATTCCTAATCGGGCAACCAAAGGCAGATAACCAGTATGGTGGTTATTAATGTTAAAATGAACCAATGAAATATATTTTGTCTATTTATTACATGCTAAGATGCGAACTGGTGATATTATTCGAATAGTAGAGATATCTTCATAATTTATCAACTTACTGATGTGTTTTTAATATTGTATGTAAAAGGGTTTATTCCGTAAACTAATAAATAAATAAATCGATAAATAAATAAATAAATAAATAAATATTGATTAAACAAAAAAAAATATATACCGGGTACTGTTTGAGGAATATTTTCTAGGGCCTGCGCGGCGTTTCCCTGAGTCTGCGTGGACGTCGTGCTGGTGTAGACGCACGGCAGAATGCTGTAAGCCGATTTGGATAGACCGGCGGTGCACTTGAATTCGTCCTTGAATCCGGCGCCCTCCTGTATGAGTTCCATCAGGCTGCTGGCGCCCATGCTGGCGGCGCCGTTGCTCGTGGAATTGGACGTTATGCTCAGTATCAAATTTCTGTATACGCCGGTGCTCGTCAGGTACTCGCAGAGTTTCTTGTAGCACTGCAGGAGTATTCTGAGCTGAACGTTCTCGACGTACTTCTCGTAGTCCTTGCACCATCCGCAGGACGGTTTCAATTTTTTTCTGCCTCCCCGACAGCCCCGGCAGACGTGGTGCTGGCAATTGGTCTCGGTCGGCGTGTGCGGCTCGATGAGGAGGTTCGAGCACACCGTGCAGCTCAAGCTCTGCCTGAGGTAGGGCACGAGTCTGTACAGATCCGTCCACGAGTTTTGATCCTCGACGTCCGCTTGTAACACAAGTCGACATGTCGACACGTACAGACTCGTAGCGTTCATTTTCTACGGCTCGTCGACCCGCCCGCGCTTACCCTCGTACATTCGTATTGCGATACGCCAATTTACAAACTATAAACACAACATATACTCGCACATACATATACATGTGTGTATGTATGGTTATTCCTATTTATTTTTATTTTTTTGTTCTAAACATTACCGAACGGCATAACCATCTTTCCACACAAACAAAACATTCGCCATGTTTCGTTGACCCTTTATCCCCGCGGCGGTGGCGCGCAAACGCGCGAACTTCGCCGCGACGGCGAGATTCGACAATTTTTGCAATCTTTCTTTTCGTTCGAAACGCTGAGACGTTTGTCGATAGTGGTTGTTTTTTTTTATTCGAGGAGTATTCGAGACGAGGAATCCGTGGCGTTGGATTTTGGGAGGATAATTTGTTAAAGCAACGAGGAAAGGGTTAAATAACAATTGCAGGAATTTACGGAAATTAAAATCTAAAAACTTGAGCCGGGAGGCGCTGCGAGCGTTTCGTCGCGAGTCAAGGGCGCGTTTCGATATCAACTGTAAATCGAACCGGTTTTTTTTTATTGAAACTCGCCCCAAATCGACACTCTGCGATAGCGCGATAGTTTTAATTGGAGATGTGCCGTGTCGGTTTTTTTGTAAGCGTCAATTGACCATCTTTTTTTAATGCAAAAAATGTTTGTTGTGCCACGACCGTAATTTTTGTTCGGGGTCCAAAATATTTATTTATTTATTTTATTTACGGGACAAGCCCTTTTACATTTTTATAATATTTCACAGTTCAGATAACATTTCATAATTCGTGTAACGTGTGTAACAGTTTATTTTACAAAAATTTGGTTAAAAATTATGATTATACATTTTTTCTATTTCATTCGTATTTTAAGACTAAAAGAAATATGGCCAAAACGCCGAAAAAATCTATCCAGCTGGGATTTGACCGGCATTTTTTTGTTTATTTTTTACAAATTTGCTAAACTTTTGAGCAGTCCAGATTGATTTCAAACCAACTTTTCTTCCTCGTTAACTTCGTATTAATTCGTATTATTGTTTTTTTTTTAATCAATTAATTCATCAATGAAAAAATATTCTTAAATGAAATCAAATTTTTTGTTTATTAACGAGTTTGGTACTTTGTTAATTTTGAAGTTGGTACCGTTGGACGTTTCAGAGTGCGGTAATTTCCGCGCCGGTCAATTCACGGTCAGGTGACAGTCAATTGAAAAAAAAAAAAAAAACTGACCGTTCGTAAAGTCAGCGACCACGTCTAGTTTTAATAGGCGCACTTCAGATGACACAGTGGCAGCAGCGAACCACAGCGAACTTCGTTATCCGTCGCTGTACACGGACTGTACGCGATTAAAGAAGGAGAGTCGTTCGTTTGCATGCAAAAATTTATTATAAGCTCGCGACGATAACTCGTTGCGATCACGCGTTTATCGGAGTGTCGTTAAATCTGCGATTCGCGCTGCCGCACGAGCGTCCAACGTTCCGCCCAATTTTTCATCGAGCCGCGGTGTTTCGCGTGCACGAATCCCGTCGCTTTTTCTAAATGGATTTGCGGAGAGTTTAGGTTAAGTTTCGTAGCCGTGCAGAGATGGCGGAAAAGGCGATACTGAAGGTAGGATTGAATTTATTTGTTTTTTTTTCATCGCCGCTCCGTAACGTCCGGCGAAGAATCGGCGAGGCTCCTTCGGTCAATTAAAAAATTTCGAAACGCAGCAAATCGCCGAGCAAAAGCTCAAGGCGTTCTCCATCGGCACGATGGGCAAGCGGCCTCACAGCAAAAAGGAGCTCGAGGAACAGCGCAAGAAGGAACAGGAACAGGCCGCGGCTCAGGTCAGTTTACCGACGATTTTCTTGCCGACCGGGGTTTGCGCGCATTTTTTTGGAATGCAAACGAAATATAAACAAAAAGCGACATAACATTTTTGGGTCTCGCAGGCCTTTGAGGAATTCGTGGCCACCTTCCAGGAAACCCCCAACAAGACCACCAGCAAAGTTTGGGTCAAAGCCGGAACCTACGATGCTGGCAAGAGACGTGAGTAATTTATTTATTTTTTTCATACGCACCCTATTTGTAATTTTGCTTCCTCATAGATCAAACTTTGTTTTGGTGAAAAAAAAAATTTCGAGATTTTAATGAAAACGTGTTCAGAATGTTCGAAAACATCGAAAAATCACATTTAGAAAAAATGTCTGGAT
>JAPYZC010013420.1:0-14912 GCA_030522665.1 Ichneumoninae sp. A BG-2022a
TTCTGCCCAGTTTTGCCACCTTGTCCGATCTAAAAATGATTGGAAAATTTAGTTTTGCCCAAAAACCCCGTTTTGCCCCGTTGCCCCATTTTGCCCCGCTCTCCCCTATGAAAGCGATGATAGTGATATGTGTGGAAAAGGGCGTAGAAAGGGAGTTCTTAAGAAGTAATTCATGTAAGTCGGGAGTCTAATCATTCTTAACAAATAGATCAAAATAACGCTTTTCGTTTTTGGGAAGTGCGCGCTACAAGGCACTTTCTCGCACGAGTGTGAGAAAAAATACTATATGGAGTTTCTGCGCATGCGCAGTATTTTTGTCACACGCAATGCAAAAAAGTACTGGATGAGAAAAATGCGTTAGAAAAATTGAATTTTCATTACGGTAATATTTATTTATATAAATATTTAAACTTTAGTATTCAGTTGTGAATTATTGTAAGGTGTGTATTCTCGGTTCTAGTTTATATTCTCTTACACTTATAACAAATTTGTATGATATTTAACGTACCGGGTATTGGAAGTTTTGATGCATAATCTGGTACATTGATTTCCATGTATAACATGTAGGGTAAAAGTGGTGAATATGGCCCACTTCGATTAACACGTAAATCAATGATATATGGACCGGGCCATATTCCCCACTTTTACCCTATGTATGAATAATTAATGTGCAGCACATTAAAAACTTTATGCATAGTTTACTTTTATTAATTTACCTCAATTTTAATGTAAAAGTACTTTAACATTTCACCACAATTGTACATTAACTTTAATATCCAAGTTTTCGCATAAAAACTTCCGGTCCCGTACATTAAATTTGGAATTTTAACGACAACCCGATTCAAGATCGATCTTATGAATTTAACAGATTTCCGATGGGTTTAATGAAATTTCACTCGAGCACGAAATTTCGTCGATATTCATAAGACGATTTCTATAATCGGATATGTCTTTCCGGTTAAGATTCACATACGCTATAGCCCGCAAAAGCGCCTTCGATAATCCCGTATTTGAGTTTCGACTCTCAGTCTCGCCAGCCCGCGTAATCGAATGCATTAGTCTTAAATTGTATCAAACCAATAAATTGAATTTTCATTGCGGTAAATATTCATTTTTGAAAAAAATAAAAAATTATTTAAACTTCAGTATTGAGTTGGATATTATTATAAGCTGTCTATTATCGGTTTTGAGTTTCTACCCTTAAAGACAACCCGGGCCAGGTTCAATTTTCAAATTTCATAGTTTTCGGTCGGTTTAAATGAAATTTCGCTCGAGTACGAAATTTCTTGGATATTCATAATGCGATTTCTGTAATCGGATATGTTTTTCCGGTTAAGATGCACATACGCTATATCCAAGCCCGCAAGAGCAGTGCCGTCAAGAACCCCGTATTTGAGTTTCGACTCTCAGTCTCATCAGTTCGAGTGATCGCATGCATTAGTCTTAAATTGTATCAAACTAATAAATTAAATTTTCATTCCGGTAATTTTTTTTTTTTGAAAAAAAAAAAAAAAAAAAAAAAAAACTTAAACTTCAGTATTAAGTTCGATATTATTATAAGCTGTCTATTATCGGTTTTAGTGTGTCTACCCTTAAAGACAACCCGGGCCAGGCTCAATTTTGAAATTTCACAGTTTTCCGACGGGTTTAATGAAATTTCGCTCGAGTACGAAATTTCTTGGATATTCATAATGCGATTTCTGTAATCGGATATGTCTCTCCGGTTAAAATTTACGTACGTTATATGCAAACCCGCAAAAGCAGTACCTCCGATAATCCAGTATTTGAGTTTCAACTGTCAGTGTCGTCGGCTCGAGTAATCGCATACAGTAGTCTCTTCCGGTGACTGCATTACCGTGTGTGCATATATTTAACGCCCGACGGCATTTAACTCCCCGCCTTCGCGGTGAGTAACTAATACATATAGTATTTCTCGTCGTCGTTGTCGTCGCCGTGAGCGCGCATGCATCCTCTTAAGTCCCCTTGTAACCGTGTAACCGCGTGTCGAATATCTCGACGCTTACACGTCGCGAGCCTGACTTCCAAAGGCTTCGCATCGTTGGCTGCTGCCGCTGCTTCTTGATTTCTGCTGCTCGCTTCGTGTAGCTTGTTACGATGCGACATGCTTTCTCCCTCCGGTCGACTATCCAGTCTTTCCTCCTCCATCCTTCAATGCTGCCCGACTCCGAGCCGCATTTAACTCTTGTTCTTTACATTTTTTTATTTTTATATTTTGCTTCCTCACAGGAAAAATTTTGTTTTCATGAAAAATTAAACAGTTTCGAGATTTTTATGCAAAGGTCTTCAGAATTTTACCAAACATTGGAAAATCATGTTTAGCAAAAAATGGTCTGGATGTGTGCAAAAAAATGGGGATGAGGCTTTCGCATAGAAGAAGTTTTGCGAATGAGGAACGTTATGGGAAAGCCATATGAAAATGTAAGTTTTCAACTTTTGTGACGAAGCAATATGGAAATTTCTACTTTTATGGAGAAGCGATAGGAAATAGTTTTATTTTCACTTTTTATGAGGAAGGAATGTGGAAATTTTAATTGTCAACTTTTAGGACGAAGCCATGTGAATATTTCAATAGTAAATTTTAATGCAGAAGTGATTTGACACTTTCAATTTTCAACTTTTATGAGACAGTCGCATGGGAATTTCAATTGGCAATTTTTATGATAAAGCCATATGAATATTCCAATGGCAAATTTTTAAGCGGAAGTGATTTGAAAATTTCAATTATCAATTTTTATGAGAAAGTCGTTTGGAGATTTCAATTATCAACTTTTACGACAAACCCATATGAACATTTCAATAGTCAATTTGTTTATACGCAAGCGATTTAAAAATTTCAATTTTCAACTTTTATGAGAAAGTCGTATGGAAATTTCAATTGTCAATTTTTATGGGGATGACATATGGAATTTTTTTTTCATTTTCAATTCGAATGACGCTAAAAGTGGCTTTCCGGCGTTGAAGCCGCTACGAGTGAAATTTGTGGTGCTCGGCGTGATTTTACGATGCACCGTGGCGAATACCGTGTACCGTGGCGAGTGTCACCGTTTCCACGTTAAAGTTGGCCAAGCACGTTGTGCAAAACGATCGATAATATGCTCGTAACGTTATTACCGCATACATTCGCGCACGCACGCACTGTACATGGGAACTCGCACGAACGTACATCATCGGCTGCACACCGATGCGGAACAGTATACCGCGGCAATAATGCAGCTTTTACGGCTTTTGCTAGGCGCCAACACGCTCTTCCGCACCCGCTGCTGGTGGTCGGCCCGGGGCCGACACGAGCGATTCGCTCGGGACTCGATGAACATCGAGAAAAAAAATTATAATTGTCCTGTCGGTGGAAAGTCGCGAGCTATTCGTTTGGCCAATTTTATCCACTCGCTGACTCTTTGCTTCCTTGCGGAGAAAAGTTAAATAAAAATTAAACAAATAAAAAAATCGATAGATAAAAAAAACGGTAAATCACTTATTTTTGAAATATTGGTTAAAAAAAATTCCCGATCAAGTTTTTTTCTGTAATGTTCGCTCGGAGACTATATTTGATCTATTTTTTTACATTGATCACGAATCTAGCACTTATTTAGGTTCTACCTCTTTTTTTTCTTATAATTAAGAATTTTATAAAATTTAAACGCGTGGGTCGATTCTTGCCAAATTCAATAGGGAAAGTTGTTTGATGTTGGTCTAGTTGTGTCAAAAGTTTCTGCCCGATAACACAAAGTTTGCGAGGGCTAAATTTGATTTAATTTGATACAAACTGTAACATACAAAGGCTCTACATATGTGCCAAATTTCAATCCGATTAATGAAGTCGTTCTTTTCACATTCTCAACACCTTTACATTAAAATATCAAAAAAAAAAAAAAAAAAAAAAAAAAAAACAAAGAAAAAAAAAATTCTTTACAAATGAACAAAAAAAAAAAAAAAACTAGGAAATTTTAAATTTTCAAATATATCGTTGAATTTTTCTCACAAATTCGAACGATCGATACCGACCTGCGACCTTTTTTATTTACCTTTCCTCCCAGATTTCCGCCGACGACCGGCAGTGAATAAAACGATTCCGCTGACGGTCTATAATTTTTATTCCGACGATCTCCTGTTTATTCTATCGCAGGATCGACAACAATAATGTTGGCGAAAGAGCGCGTATAAAAATAAAATGAAAAATGAAAAATAAAATAAAAACGACCGTGTCATACGCACGCCTCCTCTCGTGCAGAGCTTAAGGAACGCCTGTGCGATCTATCGCTTCACAGTGAGCCCGATAGAGGACACATAATAATTGCGTTCGGTCGACGATGCCCCGTCGTTGATTAAGTGTAATGCACCGCGTGGCAAATTGCCGAGCGAAAACGCGATTATCGAGGTGGGTGGCTCTTACTCCTGCACACACACGGACACACACACAAGCCCGCATCAAGTGCAGTGGTCTGTCAGTCACGCGATCTTTTTCGGACTGGGAAATGACCGATTATTCGCGCCTCTCGTTTCCTGCACGTTCTCTCACTATACACCTAGGGTAAACCGGCCAATGAGTGGACAGTTGAGCAGACGAAACTGCCAGCGAATAGACTTTTTTATGCACGTGCTCTGATGTAAAATGTGTCCGTCCACTGGTCCTGGCTATTCATTGGCTGGTTTATCCTATACACATAGACGAAAGACATCAGGTAACTAAAACTCGAGAGATGTATTTTGTATGTTAATACACAGAAATTACGTTCTTTTTATTTTAGTCACACCATACATATGTAGGGGATTGCGGGCAAAATGGGACAGTGGAAGAAAAAGGGGTAATGGTGCAAAACATAATTTTACAATAACTTTGTGGGGTAAAACGGGGTTGAAAATCCGGATACATCGTTGGGAGGAAACGGGGCATCCAAAAATTATTTGAAAATTGAGTTTTGCGCCCACTGTGCCATTTAGCCCTGCTCTCCCCTACATGTATACACAACTGTGTATAAATAGAGGAGAGCGGGACAAGATGGAACAATGGGGCAAAACGGGAAAGTAAACACAAGGCAATTTTGCAATCACTTATGGATGTGCCATTTTGCTTCATCGATACATCAGTATTTTCTGTTCCATTTTGCCCCGCTCTCTCATCCGAAAGTGATTGATAAATTGCGCTTTGTCTCACTGTTCCGTTTTGCACCACTGGCCCATTTTGCCCCGCTTTAAATCTAAAAATTATTCATCTAAAAATTATTGGAAAATTGCGATCTGGCCCACTATCCCATTTTGCCCCACTCTTCCCTATAGGAATTATTGGAAAATTGCGATCTAGCCCACCATCCCATTTTGCCCGCTCTTCCCTATAAGGAAGACCGGGGCAAAATGGGATGGTGGGCCAGATCGCAATTTTCCAATAATTTTTACAATGGGACAAAACTGGGCATCGAAAAATTATTGGAAAATTGACTTTTGCCCCCACTGTTCCATTTTGCCCCGCTCTCCCCTATACACACCGACGGGAGGGAGCGATTTCGCTGCCACTCGTTTCACGCTCTTTCGCCTTCGGTCTGTACGCACAAATCGTCGCGTGTGCGTGTCCGGGCCGCAAGGCTTTTATGCCTCAGTCGCTGCGTTCGACGCGATAATGCGTGCGGGTCCCTCGTTTCCTGACGCGCACGCCGATCCGGGGCCTCCGTGTGCCACATGCGTCCGCGCTCTATCGCTAGCCAACAACTCGCATGGATATGTATATTAACTCAACTTTGTTCGAGCGCGATCTATGAACATAGATAGTGAACACATTTGCGGTACTGGAGTCCGAACCGGAAGTGGGAGTAACCTGGAAGGACAGCGTATTCACGATCGTGCGATACCGCTGAAAATACTCTTGCGACAACCTAACATTGACTCGTCGACGAGAAAAATGCATTCACATTTTTTTTTTTTAAACCTATCGATGAGTTTTACAAAATAATGTACTATAACGCTTTTTGCTTTTTGGCTTGAATTACAGGGCCCGCCTCAACCCGGACAGCCGTTCAAGTTCACAGTCGGCGAGTCCTGCGACAGGATCAAGGAGGAATTCAATTTCCTCCAGGCGCAGTATCACAAGTAAGTTTTAACGAAAATTAACATAATTTTATGTTTTTTTCATAATTTAATAAATTCATCTTTTTATCGTCTCTGTACAATTGCAGAAGGAAAGTACACTGTAAAAAAATGTTTGAAAATTAATGAAGGGTATTGTTTTTTGCATTAAGAGTTTCTTCAATTTCAAACACATGTGCGCTGTAATTTTACAGTAGAATTATCTTTAATTAACAGTTTTGTGAATTTCAGGGAAAATATTTGTTACTTTAATATCCGGTACTTTTTATATAAAAAAAGTACACTAATGTTTAATTGATGTAAGTAATTTAATCAAATTCCAGTCAAATTCCCGTATATTATATTTACAATTTATTTTTACAGTGTAGGCTTTCCTTTGCGACGTTCGTTGCGAGAGACTTGGAAATATGTCGAAACGCAAAAATTACGCGAATAGTAGGAAATTGTTTAAGTTGATTAATTGATGCGAGACATTAGATTACATTGGCTGATTTTACAGTAGAATTATTTTTAATTAACAGTTTTGTGTTAAAAAAAAAAAAAATTAAAAAAGTACACTAATGTTTAATTGATGTAAGTAATTTAATCAAAATTTAGTCAACTTCCCGTATATTATAGAGACTTGGAAATATGTCGAAACGTAAATTACGTGAATAGTAGAAAAAAAAATGTTGAATTTTTTTGAGATTAATTGATGTGAGACATTAGATTACATTGGCTGGCCGAGGTGCGCAAAATGTTCGTTCCAGTTCGTGTACATTATTTGCCGGAGTGCTGTTCTGCAAAGAGAGCCGAGAGTAGATAGAGAAAGCGGGAAAGCTCGTAGTCCGGAAACGCTTGCACTCGAGAGCGCGGGTAGAGGCAGTGTGTCCAGAACAAATATTTCCAAGGACTCGACCACGAGCTTAGTCAGCCAGCCAGGAAGCTCGCGAGCAGCCGAGCGAGCTCTCTGGCAAGCTCACTCGAACGGATCCTGCACCAGTGCTGCCAGCAGTTATTTCAAATTGCGAAGCACTGCGGTGGTCGGAAAACGCGAGAGTGTGTGTGTGTGTGTACACACCGAGTGTACACGACGAAATTGCGATCCTCCGTTTTCACTGCCCCACGCAAGGTACTTGGCGAATAACCGATACGGTGAAACACGAAGAGCCGAGACGCGGCCAAAGTAGGGACACTCCGTGTACAAGCTGGGAAAGAAGCCGACGGAGTATCGCAATTTCTGGCAGGGCGGAGGCGTGCCCGGAAAAGGTATTAAAACATTAGTGTCCCAGTCACGGATCTTAACGGGAAAAATTTTGAGCTTGGTAAAACGGGTTTAAACTAATCTGAAAAATAAAACATTCATGTCCCAGTCATAGATCTTCGTTGGAAAAATGTTCACGTCAAAATGATTTTTGTTAAATCAGCTAAAATACAAGTAGCAGTGGTTCATTTAAATTATTTATAAGCTTGGTAAAATGGATTCAAACAAGTCTGAAAAATAAAACATTTGTGTCCCAGACACGAATCTTAATTGGAAAAAATATTCACGTCCAAGGGATTTTTCTTAAATTGCCTAAAATACAAGTAGCAGTGGTTCATTTATATTATTTATAAGCTTGGTAAAATGGATTCAAACAAGTCTGAAAAATAAAACATTTATGTCCCAGACATGGATCTTAGTTGGAAAAATGTTCACGTCCAAATTTATTGGCTTCGTAAAATGAGTGCGAAAATCAGGAAAATCTTTAAAATAAAACATTCATGCCCCAGTCACGAATCTTAATTGGAAAAAATGTTCGCGTCCAAGGGATTTATAGTGAAACAAGTAGCAGTGGTTCGTTCAAATTATTGATGAACTTGGTAAAATAGGTCCAAACAAATCTGAAAAATAAAACATTCATGTCCCAGTCATAGATCTTCGTTGGAAAAATGTTCATGTCAAAATAATTTTTGTTAAATCAGCTAAAATACAAATAGCAGTGGTTCATTTAAATTATTTATAAGCTTGGTAAAATGGATTCAAACAAGTCTGAAAAATAAAACATTTATGTCCCAGACATGGATCTTAGTTGGAAAAATGTTCACGTCCAAAGCAGTGGTCCATTAAAATTATTTATGAGCTTGGTAAAATGGGTCCGAAAAATCTGAAAAAAGCCCCAATATAACCAAGAACCTTCCGAGGCTGTGAAATATCTTAATGTTTTATCCTCTCGTTTGGGAGCTACAGAATTCCGAAGAGGCAGATAACATTGGGCTTCGGAGAGCTTTAAGCTCGACCTTTCGTCTTGAGGAAAATTCCGCTGGACATTTTTACCGTCCTGACCGTCTTGCAACGGACCAGCGAGTAGTCAAGAATTCTTGACCAACACTTCGAGAATTACTGAAACATAAAAAAAAACAGTTACCCATGTTGATTATTCTCAACAGCCTCGGGATCAAAAGTTCAATGAAAACGAAAAAAAAAACCATAAATTTATTCCCGAGCTGCACTTTCCTACTTTGTCTAGAAGTTGCATCGATGACTGGGACACGACATGAGCCTTGAACCAATAGACGCAGCAATGAGTAGTAGCGGAACGCGGTCAATGTTGGGATCCGCGCGTGCAAGTTTAACCTGTTTGGAACTGTGCAAACCCCGATTTCGGACGAGACACTCGGGCTGTTCCGGACCACAATCCTCCATTTCTCGTCTCGCTGACGGGACCGTAGAAAACGTTCATGTCCCAGTCGTGGATCTTAATTGATGATTTTTTAATTCTTCAAAAAACAAGTAGCAGTCCATACAAATCCATACAAATTATTTATTAGCATTGCAAAGCGGTTTAGAAAAATCTGGAATAAATTCCCCGAAATACCCAACAATTTTTCAAAGTCGTCACAAAAATGTCTTAGGGTTGAATTTTAAGACGTTAGTTTGAACTTATCGAACTTAAGATCGAACCTCAGTTCGAACTTGATCTCGGGCTTAATTTTGATCTTCAGTTCAAACTTAAATCTGAACTCAAATTCGATTGTTGTTCGAATTCGATCGTAGGATCGAACGCAAGTTTAAATTTAGGCACAAAATCAAGTTCGAACTAATCAAGACCAGAATTAAGATCGAACTTAGGCGCGCAATGAAGTTCGGGACAAAGTTTGATCTTAAGTTCAACCTAATGTCTTAAAATTCGACCCTTAATGTTCTACTCAGAAGAGGCTTCGGAGAACGTCGAGGTCGATGCTGCTTCCTAACGGAAATTCCGCTCGAAATTCTTTGCTGACAGTCCGAGAATCACTTAACTGTAAAAGACCTTAAAAACTGAATCGTAAAAAAACAGTTGCCGATGTTAATTATTCTCAACAGCCTCGGGATCAAAAGTTCAATGACAAAAAAAATGATAAATTTATTCCCCAAGCTGCACTTTGCTACTTTGTCAACAATCGCATCGATGACTGGGACACGAGCCTTGGGCGTATGGGCGAAGGCCGCGCGCGGTTAATGTAGCGATCCACGCACGGAAGTTTAACCTGTTTGAAACCGTGCAAACCCGGGTTTCGAGCTGCCGATCAGCGACTAAATGAGATTTTTTTCTAACAGTCCCAGAATTCCCTAGCCGTAAAAAAACTTAAGAAAAAAAACAGAATCGTAAAAACAAACAGTTTCCCATGATAATTATTCTCAACAGTCACGGGATCAAAAGTTCAATTTTTAAAAAATGTTTTAAATTTTAAAAAATAAAAAAAATTATAAATTTATTCCCAAGCGGTCAATGTAGCGATCCGCGCATGGAAGTTTAACCTGTTTGAAACCGTGCAAACCCGGGTTTTGGGCTGCCGACCAGCGATTAGTCAAGAATTTTTTACTAACAGTTCGAGAATCGCTAAGCCGTAAAAAAAAAAAAAAAAAAAAAACAACAGAATTCCATGTTAATTATTCCCGAAGAAAAATTAAAAAAAAAAAAAAAAAAATTAAAATGCTAAATTTATTCCCAAGCTGCACTTTGTAACTTTGTCAATAACGGCATCGATGACTGGGACACACTGGTAAAAAAGTACGGTTGAATCAACTAAGATTCGGGCACGGACGTTCAGCTAAATATTTTGTTGGTACACTTAAAAAATTTCTTAGTTCAACAATTTTTTGGTTGATTTCACCTAAATATTTTTGAGTCATTAAAATATTTTGTTCAACGGAAAAAATATTTATCTGAACGTCCCTGCCCGAATCTTAGTTGATTCGACTGTATTTTTTTATCAGTGCGCGAGCCTTGGCCGTATGGACGAAGCGTCGCGCGGTCAATGTAGCGATCGGCGCATGGAAGTTTAACCTGTTTGAAACTGTGCAAACCCGGGTTTGGGGCGGGTTGCTCGGGCCGCTGTTCTCGCAGACCGACCCTCAATATCTCGCTTCCTGAATCCCTCGTTCCATCACCGATGCGGAGCCTCGTGTTTACCGGCACATATAGCAGCGGTATTAGGAGCGGCGACGCGAGGGAGGATGCCGGCGGAGCGGCCTCGTGGACGAGTAGGCAAAACGCGTTCCGGTCGTCTGGACCGGCGCGGATAATTGTTTGCCCGACCGGAAGCTATGCATACAGCAGAAGCTGCCGACCGGCCGGGTGGGGAGTTACGCTCATGTGTGTCCACACAGCCCGAGGGTTCCGCACACGGGACTCCCTCGCATTCATCCCCTTTTCAGCCACCCACCCTCCACCACGGCAGAACTTCCCTCTCATTTACCGTGCGTTGGCCTCTGCCGACTATCTCTCTACGGCCACTCGATGATTTTTGGTTGCAGACGCTTCGTCGTGTTTAACGTTTGCCTCGACATCGCCGACGTCCGGGCTCGAACCAAATTGGCTGCTCACTTTTACCGCGCAAAAACGGTTTTGCAATCTTCAATATTTGTGTACTTTCCAATCACTGCATTAATCGACCATTTACCATTTTTTTTGTTTTTTTTTTTAAGAATAATTTTTAACTGATTAATCGCATTTATTGGTACTTTTTTTTGTACAACCTTGAATTGGAGTGCGTTTCACTTTGACGTTGCAAATAACGATTTTACGGTTTTCAAAATTTGTGTCTTTTCGACTTAATACGTTAATAGACCATTTTTTTAAAAGAGTTTTTACGTATTTTATTGTGAAACTAGCGAATAATTTTTAACTTGTCGATTAATCGAATTTCTTGCTGGTCCTTTTTGTTCAGCCTTGAATTGGAGTGCGTTTCATTTTGACGTTGCAAAAAACGATTGTACGGTTTTCAAAATTCGTGTATTCTGGAATTAGTACATGAAAAACAATTTTTTTAAAAGAATATTTGCGTATTTTATTGTAAAACCAGCGAATTATTTTTAAGTGACCGATTAATCGAATTTCTTGTTCCCACTTTTTGTACAGCCTTAAATTGGAGTGCGAGAAACTGGCCAGTGAAAAAATAGAGATACAGAGGCATTACGTGATGGTAAGCCGCGCGAAAAATAACAACCAAAACACACACACACCCACACACACACACACACATACATATACATAGAAACACGGAACAGCAGATTAATTGGCCGCGAAGTCAATTAACGACACGTATGAAAAAGGAAATTAAAAAAAAAAATCCCCGGCGATTAGTCATTAT
The DNA here is from genome assembly GCA_030522665.1 of Ichneumoninae sp. A BG-2022a. NCBI lineage: Eukaryota > Metazoa > Arthropoda > Insecta > Hymenoptera > Ichneumonidae > Ichneumoninae sp. A BG-2022a. The sequence goes on from JAPYZC010013420.1 coordinate 11,692, forward strand.
CTTGCAGCCGTGATTACATATTTGCACCTCAAACGGCAACGGGTGTGTTACAGAATCTGACGTTCATGTCGCAAACGATCAATCGTTCATCGTCGCGATTGCCGACCGAGGGGGAATGGAAAAGTCGCGGGAAATAATTGAGGACCGAGATTACGAGTAACACGTAATTCAATCGCGTCGGCTATAAATTGTTCGCTCGTAAACCGGACGGGAGAGAAGCCGCGCGAGAGTAAAATGGCGTTAAATTTTATCATCGACGTTATCTGACCGTCGACTGTCCACTAATTGTATGTTTTATATTACATAACCCGGCTTGTCGTTCACAAACTCGGTTGCCCCTCCTGTCATCGCCTCGTCACGCGCTACCGAGCAGCGCGAAAAGTTTTACAAAAAACTTTATGTGTCATCACGAAAACACGTCAATTTTCAGCAAAAAAAATCTATTATAAATAAAAAATTAAAATTAGAATCGTGATATGGATTGAGATAGAACTTTTTTTGGGTCCCACAACGAACCAACAATCAATTACACTGACTAAAAAAGTACGGTTGATTCGACTAAAAATTCGGACTGAGACGGCAAAATTATTTTTTTTTTGGTTACCGATAAAAGATTTTTTGGTTCAACGATTTTTTTGATGATTTCTACAAAATATCTTTGAGGCATTGAAATATTTTGTTCGACCAACGAAGTATTTGTTTGAAAGTCCCTGTCCGAATCTTTGGTTGATTCAACCGCATTTTTTTTTGTCATTTTATCAATTTTGAGATTTGAGAATTGCGATGATTTACCGAGGGAAAAAATGAAAAACAAATTAAAAAAAAAAGTTCCAACTTGAAATTTTTCACGTCAGTCACGCGTCAAAGGAGTGCTGATGTGCGACAAGTTTGGAAGAGCGGCTTGTCTGCAGCCGTGTTACAGAGTTTCGCTAGAAGAGTATATAGTTATATTAGCCTGTACTCATATTATACATATATATATTATATAGTCTGTACATAAGAGAATAGAGCCCTTTAAGACCCCTTAAGCCCGTCCATCGGCTTTTGAATGTCGCCTGTGCACTTACCAATGTCTAGCTTACACGTGCGATTTCCTGCTTGTTCTGTCCAGTATTAAGTTGGAGCTGGAGAAACTCGCCCAGGAGAAGACCGAGATGCAACGCCACTACGTCATGGTGAGTTTTCTGTGTACGCTGCGACAGGTGCAGCTTCTTCGTGTGTGTTGAGCTATGCAAGAAAAAAAATCCTTCCTGCTTGCTTGTGTGCTTTTTCTTTTATCTCTTTAATTATTTTTTCTCTGCTCTCCTGTTTACAATATATTGCTTACCAACGCATCCTATCCTCTTCTACATTTCATAATCGAGCTTCCCTATCGTCAAAACTACTCTGGAGTGATAAAAGAATTTTTCAAAAATTCACTCGAAAGCATTCCTATTTTTGTTTAGCTTTACCGAAAATTTATGTAAATTTGTTAGAAATCGATTCTTCTTTTTTTCGCGTCTCTCAATCGTAGAATCATGAATCATTCAGTCATGCGAGTTATGAGAGAGCCCAGATTATTGCAACTATTTTTTTTTTTTTTGCTGTCGATAAATATTCATAAACGTCACTTGCGCAAATAATCTTTGGCTGCGTTGACGGATCCGTCAAGCATTGTTATGCTTGTAAATCTCTAATGAAACTTTTTATATACATTTGTAAGAAATTATTTTTTTGTAAGGAATCATTAATCATTCAATTGCGCGAGTTACAAGAGAGTCCGGATTTTTGCAACGAATTCTTTTTTTTATCGATGAATATTCAAAAACGTTAGATGCGCAAATACAGCCTTCCTCTCAGGCTTGACGGGTTCGTCGAGCATTATTCGAAAGCATTATTATTTTTTTAATCTCTAATGAAAGTTTATATAAATTTATTAAAAATCAAAATTTTTCCTTTTTTTTGGTTTGAGACTCCGGGATTTTACAACCATTTTTTTTATCGATGAATATTCAAAAACGTTAGTTGCGCAAATAAAGCCCGCCTCTCAGGCTGCTTTGAAGAGTCCGTCGGTCCAGTTCATTGCACAACGGCGATTCTCCGAGTCTCGTATTTCCTAATCCGGTGAGAAATTCACTCGACAACGAGGCGCGCGCGAACCGGAGAGATACGATCCACCTTTGTTGCCTCGTATGTGCCAGACAGTTGAATCGAGACATTGTGTGCCCATCGTACATCATCCTGAAAGGCTCTCGTTTAATTAGCGCACAATGTAAGCGACTCGAAGCAAGACGGAGAGCCCAACGGGAATATCTTCGTTTTTTTTCTCGCAAAATATCTCGTTAAGCTCGTTAAATCTTCCGCGGATCTCTCGTTATCGGTACGGACAAAAGCGTAAATATTTGTCGGGCTCTAAATCGTGGCTTTAAGGCAGTCCTTGCAAACAGTGTTCACTTCGCATAAGTTTGAGAGAAATGAAAGGGAATTGCAGACACTTCACGATGGTATAAAAATCTGAAAAAAAAAAAAATAATAAAAACAGAGTGCCAAACGAGATTTTTTTTTCTGACAAAATATCTCGTTAATCTCGCTAAATTTGATGATCGGTATGAACAAAAAACGTAAATATTTGTTGGGCTCTAAATCGTGGCTTAACGCGTCCTCTGAGGAAGTTGTCAGTGATCGGCTAAACAAATATTTCTTAATTAATAACTCAATTTAATCCATTAAAATAATAATAATAAAACCGGAGGGCCAAACGGGAATATCTTCTTTTTTTTCTCCAAAATATCTCGTCAAATGTTAATCTCGTTAAATATTTGTTGGGCTCTAAATGGTGGCTTTAAAGCCGCCGAGCGCCCAGACGTTGAGGAAAGGTGACATTGATCGGCTCAACAAACATCTGCTAATAAATAACTCAATTTGATGCATTAAAAAAAAAAGAAAAAAAAATAATTCTCTTCTTTACGTCGTATGCACTCGGTCTTCGATGCACTGAGAAAAAGAATAGTATTTCTTGCTATAACGAATAGTTCTCAGGAGGAACGTCTCTATAGATAGTTTCCAATAGGACACATTCAATTGGTTAAACTATAATTATGGTTGCAACCATGATTGTTTGTCATTGTCGTAACAATAAAATATAGACGTTCCCCTTGGGAACAATTTTTATGGTAAAAAATCAGCATTGTTGCTTTTACTATATAATTTTTTCTCAGTGCGTCTCCGCTCCGCCGTTTAGT
>JAPYZC010013439.1:0-10204 GCA_030522665.1 Ichneumoninae sp. A BG-2022a
TATCCGTATGAGTGTCCGTATGAGTATCCGTATGAGTATCCGTATGAGTATCCGTATGAGTATCCGTATGAGTATCCGTATGAGTATCCGTATGAGTATTCGTATGAGTGTCCGTATGAGTGTCCGTATGAGTATCCGTATGAGTATCCGTATGAGTATCCGTATGGGTATTCGTATGAGTATCCGTATGAGTATCCGTATGAGTATCCATATGAGTATCCGTATGAGTATCCGTATGAGTATCCGTATGACTATCCATATGAGTATCCATATGAGTATCTGTATGAGTATCTGCGACTATCTGCGAGTACTGCGAATTTCTGCGAGTGTTCAATTGACACGAACTTTATTATTATGTAGATATTATATTTATCATTATAACTGGCGAGCCTTATTTATAATCATAGTAATATAATATCGTATTCATATTATATAATTACACACGCAGTTTCGTAATATTAGTTACGACCGGTACTGGTACCGGATCTTTGATTCTACCGAAGCTATAATTTTTTTTTTTTTTTTTAGACATATGACTCGAAGACAGCGCTATGCTTATACACAGCCGATATGCCCTTTTGGAATCGATCCATCGATATCTGTAAATATAATATAAAAAAAAATGATATGCAAATTTGAACTAACGGTCCAACGTAGTCCTCGGGATAGGGAACGATGTCTCCGAGGGGGCTGGGCATGGGGCTGTCGCCGATCCAGAAGTAGGCGTCGGGTCCGGTGCCGTCGTACGAGAATCCCTTGATGAATATCGTCGTGTCGTCGACCGCGTACGCCCGGCCCTTTATACCGTGCGCGAATACGTTCAGTTTTCCGATCGGGGTCCCATAATAGTTCGTGCTGTTCTTCGCTTCACCTGAAAAAAAAATAACACAAAAAAATCAATCATTGACCATCGATAACCCATCGACCACATTTCTCCACATAAAAAATAAAAATAAAAAAAATATCATCGACAGCGCTAAACCCGCTGTCGAAATATTTTCCATCCTCCCATCTCGTCATCGTCCACCATCCCGCGTTGCCCCCCCCCCCCCCCCCCCCCCCCCCCCCCCACCCCCCCCCCGCCCCCCCCGCCGAAGCGATCGGCATACCGCGAAACAAATCGAATTTTTACGCACTCGTACGCGCCGATGCGCGTCAACGACGGGAGCGATGCGATTCGATTTCGAACTTTGCATAATACGCTTCCGTGGCTCGCGTCGGCTCGCGTTCCCCCGCGAGCCGGCGCTCTCCCCGCATCGCAATTGCAAAATGCGCCCAACTTGATCGACCCAGCCATGTCAATGATGTCGAGACCTTTCATTGTGCATAACAATAATAATGCCAAAAAGTTATTAAATTATTCGGAAAATTAATCGTTTAAAAAATAATCAGAACACCTTTTATTTACTAATTTTAAATGATGTTGATTTTTTTAAATTCATATGAATTTGTTTCGAATTTTCTTACACTGCATTTTTTTTTTTTGAAAAATCGATGCAGAGGCATGAACAGGCGATTGCGCTAACAGTGGATTTAAAAAAAATTATAAAACGAAACATTGCAAAATGTAAGAAAATTCTGAAAATTTTTTGTCAAATGTCAAATGTCAATGATGTCGAGAACTTTCATTGTGCATAACAATAATAATGCCAAAAAGTTATTAAATTATTGGAAAAATTAATTGTTTAAAAAATAATCAAAAAACCAGTTTGGCTGAAGGACTTCGGTCGATGGTCAATTGGCAGCATACATGTAATATGTAATCGTCAAAATGTACCTGCATGCATACCGTGTAATTATTGTCAATAAATACATCTACTACCACTACTAATCAGAAAACCTTTTATTTACTAATTTTAAATGAAGTTGATTTTTTTTAATTCATTCGAATTTTTTTCGAATTTTCTTACATTGCAACATTTTTTTTTTGTCTATTTGAAAAAACGATATAGAGACATGATTTTCGGATATGTGTCGCGATTCCACAGTACACATAAAAAGTTTACAGACGATTGCGCCAACAGTTCCGAAGTTATCCCCTTAAAAAAAAAATGTTAAAACAAAAAATTGCAAAATGAAAGAAAATTCTGAAAATTCTCTCCGCGCATCGTAATCGCAAAATGCGCCCAGCTTGATCGACACACGCTCCGCCGCAGCCGGCCAGTGGATCGAGTCAGTGTTTGTGCAGACACGAACTTATCTGCGCGCACATAGCGCAGCGATACGTTACACGTGTCTCCGCTCGTATGAAACAGAGGGCGGGGGGGGGGGGGGGGGGGAATGATGTACACGGGGCTCGGCTGGCCGATTCGGGAACGTACGCCTGGAAAGGGCGGCGAGCGCTCAGGTTGGCCGATCGTTCGCCTGGATAACGAACGGACAGACAGCGCGATACGCGTTTCACCCTCGCTTCTCCGACGCTTGTGCGTCGTACGTACAACGTTCGTGTGTGTGTCGTACGGTGTTGTAGGTTGGTTGGACGCATCGCCACCCCGATACAAAAGTGATGCGGCTCGGCGCCAGGACGAGCTAACGCGCCAGTCCGACACAGTGCTGTTTCGCTGCTCGCGCCGACTGGCATCGCTCTGTGTTCGGGCGCGCAGGTGTGCGGATGCGTATGTGTGCGGAGCATGTGTGTCATGTATGTATGTGTGTGTTTATAGGATCGTCGAAGCACGCCAACGCACCACCGCACCCGACGTTTATACCCCGATTTGCATGGATTTCATTCCATTTGCTCGTCGGAGTCATAAAGCGAGAGAACGCAGAGCGCCGTCGCGAGGGTGAGAATACACTCTTCACGCTCCGACACGAAGGAATGGAGAGAACCGAGAGCGGGTTTACGGGGGAGAGGCTGCTGAGGATTTTGTACACGCGCTGTTTTCGACGCGATGGAAGTTTGCGGATTCCTCGGATCTGAGGCAAAGATAACAGCAACATTATCGCATTGTCTTTCGTTTGGGTTTGTGTTGGAGGCGAGGGAAATAGTAAAATTTGCTGCAGTTGTAGGGGATTCGGTATGGGGGTGGGGGAGCTGGCTGGCTGTGACGACCCGGCGCTGGCGCGGGACTGGCTAGAGGTAGAATGGTGGAGCACGTGTTTGACATACCGATCTATTAATTGTAACTCTATTTTGGGTGTTAAATTTGTTAGGTCTGCTTGGGCTGAAAGTTGTGAATATGTGTGGGGTAGGTGTGTAATAGATTTTTACGTGAAAATCGGGTATAGAATCGGAATCGTTACAGAATACGGTGGAAATATTCATAACTTTTATCTCATGCATAAAAAAAGAAACCTAATAATTTTCACAACATTTTTAAGTCTGGTTTCATGTGTCACTGAAATTAATATCATACCGATCAATTAATTTTAACTCAATTTTCTGAATCAAATTTATTACCCCTCCTTAGGCTGAAAGTTGTTATTATGGTCCGGTACATGTGTAATATATATATACGTGAAAATCGGCTCGTTATAGAATCGGAATCGTCACAGAATATAGCGGAAATATTCACTACTTTTACTTTACGCATAGAAAAAAATTCACAAATTTTAACAACATTTTTAAGTCTACTTTCGTGTATCACTGAAATTAATTTCACAACAAAAAAAAAAATGGTTCAAATCATCGCACTGTAATCGCCCTTCTCATCTAACGACTAACCCGCTCTTCCTAAGATCGTAAATTTCTATAGTCTCGTCATAACCACATACCCTTCAATCTTCGCGATTTACCACACGCAATCTTTCCAAGGAACGTAAACGAAAATCCGATACGCCGATAGGGACGAAATCTTCGACATGAGACAAGCGACTCGGACAACTGACTGCCGATCAGACCTCTTAGTCGCTCTCTCACCCTTCGTAAGTGTTCGCATATCCCTCCCTCCATCCCCGTTGTTTATCCCCCCTCCCACCCCCTGCCTCCCGCGCGGGAAAAAAACCCACCCCCCCCCCCCCCCTCTTAGCAGGATATTATAGAGATGTGACAATGAACGCAATGATCACTATATACCGATCCCAACTTTAGGGTGGTCTCGAGTTTTAGGCCGAGGGACACAGCGCGCATGCGCGGTTCACCTACGGACCCTTTATATATTTTTTTCGATCTTACACAATGCCGCGCTATTCGACGGACTCGTGTGCGTGCGCCGCGTGTGTCGCCGCAAATAGCGGAGGGTGAAACGCAGGCAAATGCGGAGAACTCCGAGTTCTCTCACTCCCGGCGCAAGCGGCGGCTAAAGTGTAGCCGGGGATGAGGCCAGGACAACAGGGTGTTGCCTGGGCCCGCGCCCCCCCCCCCCCTTCGCGCTCCGGTACGTCCCTTTTATTATAGCCGGTCGACGGTTATTGGATTGTACCGTGCTATTTGTTGCCTGCCACGCTAATGGATCCATAATCACCGGGACGAATTAACGCGGGGACGGGGAACGCCGGTCGGCGCTCGCTCCCTACGCGCGACTCCACCGATGGAAACTATTAAGGGCGGGGTATTGTTTAAAAATTGTTTTTTTCCAATTTTTTTTAAATTTTATTTTATGAATGCACAACGTCTCAAGAATGTTGTATCAAATTTTTAGAGCAATTGGAGCAAAACTAACGGAGATATGAAATTTTAACCAACCGAGGCTCTGAGTCGCTCCGCTCCGATTTCGCTCGAAAACTGGAGATTTTCCCACACTTCACGTTTTCAAAGTCGCTGACGGCTGTAGTTTAAAATGTACTGCACCGATCCTTTTGAAATTTGGTACACTCTTTCTCTGTATAGTTCGGGAGGTAACGCTGTTGAGTTTTTTTTATTTGTTGTTATTTTTTATTTTACAATAACAAATTTGCCGATTTTTTAAGCAAACATCGCGTTTTTGACTTTCCAGTGTCACCAAAAATTCAAAAATAAAAAAAAATCCTGGGGAACCTCATACCTGGGGAAACTCATAAATTAATCAAATCAATTTGTTTTTTTGATTTCGGATGATCGAGTGATGAGTTAGAACCGTCACCGCAAAACAACTTTTTTCGGAGACGTCTCCGGAGATTTAGTGCCAACGGCTTAGTTTTTAATATTTTCTGTTGAAATTTTCAGAAAATATTCTTGAAATGTTATTCAACAATATTGTAATCATTAAATTAAAAATACATTGCCTGAATCTTGTAAAAAATTTTTTGAAAAAGTGTCTTCTTTTCATCGAATTAACGGGACGCGATGCACGAACCGGGTGCATCGCGAAATACACGTATCGCGACCGCGATTTCCTTACAAGCTCGCTCCGGCTCTCGTTATCCGTCGCGAAGTGCTCTCGTTTTACGACGCTAGCGGGGAGAAGAGATCGTCTCGCCTCGCTGCGTCCTCGCTCTCGATTCGCACCCAGAAAAAAATTTTATTTGACGGCCACGCTTTGTTTGGTTTAAGTAAAATATTTATTTGATTTAAATAAATAAAAAAATAAATTGTTACTTACATGAAATAAAGATTTTACTTAAGCCAAATAAATATTTTACCTAAGCCAAACAAACGGTGGCCGTGAAATAAATTATTTTTCTGGGTGCATATTCTCTCGGTCGCTTTTTTTCATTTTCTTTCCGGTGTCCGTGCGCCTCGATTTTTTTATTTATTTTTTTTTATTTTCATTAATAATGTTAAAGTAAGTTTTTCTAGCAATATGCTCGGCTGAACTGGGGCAATTTTCGAGGGAAAAGGCAGCGGCGGGCTGGGAGGGTGTGTGTATGTTGGACGGTGGAAAACGCGATCCGATGGTTCTGGTTGGAGCCCTCGAGTGCAGTTTTTTTCCCTTTATTTCCATCATCCGTGCGCCTCGATTATTTTTATTACATTTTTTTTTATTATGTTAAACTAATTTTTTAACAAGGATTTCCGAGGAATAACTGAGCGGAATTTCGTTGCACTGAGAGATGGAACTGATAGAAATGATAGTACATCTAGTAAAAACCGCCGGAATTTTCAGGTACATGGGAACTAAAGCGACATCCTGGCAAACATTCGTATTGACATTCTGCTGGAAAATATGGTAATTTTCGCTATCGCACATGTTACCCGAATATTCCGTAATTTCCTAGAATATAACTAAGTTCTTCTTATCAGAAAATATAATAACCAGTGCTGACACGATTGCGCACAGTTCGTTTTAGGTTCGCAGCTTATACCGGCATATTATGTCGATGACATTTTTTTAATGTATACAAAAAATTCGATCGACGAAATTCTCATTTTTAATCCACGGAATCCTTAGTTTTAATCCACGAAATTCTTAGCCAGATACGAACAATTTTGCCAACCCGACATCTGGAAAAAATTACCATATGGGTTGGGTAAAAATTGCTATGGCCCAAATTTTTTCATAGAGTAAGTCAACGTGATATATAAATATTTATTTCATTTAAGTAACTATTTACTTCATTTAAATAAATATTTATTTAAATCAAATAAATATTTTACTTAATCTTAATAAACGGTGGCCGTCAATTCACTTGGAGATTAAAAGTCTATAAGTGAACAATTGGTTATTGTTGCTAAAGCCGTGTACCGATGGAGATGAAATTTGCCAAAGATGATGTCATGCAGATATCTCAGGTTCGCAGTGTTGGGGTGGAAAACGCCGGCCGGAGAGCAGGATATGATGGCCCCGGTTGGGTCCTCGAGTATTATTATGGACGGAGAGTGCACGAGCGCGTGAGTAGGGCATAACGCAAGGGACCGGTCCGGTCAACATTTGGCCGAGACAAACAAGTACGGGGAGGCTCGCTATCCGAGGGCGAGATTCGCGAAATCCTTGCGAGCTGCCATGGCAGCCCCCGGCACCAGCAAGATCGGCCGGCGCGTATTTCGGGGGAATCCCCGACTGTCCGGAGGGTAACTGTAACGCAGTATGAACGCAGAGTGGCTGCCGGTGGAGAGGCGAAGACGAGATTCGTTTCCGGAAGACACTGGGCACAGAGCAGCCCGAATTGGTTCCCTCTTGCACGCAAACGGCACAAAGCATACGTACGTGCAACGAGCACAGCGCAAAACACGCCTCGTGTCACGCGGCAAAATTAATTTATCTCCGGTCAAGCGGCGGAATACTTGCATAGGGTAAAAGTGGTGAATATGGCCCACCTCGATTAACACGTAAATCAATGATATATGGACTGGGCCATATTCCCTACTTTTACCCTAATCGATTTTACATTTTTTTTTTCATCCGACGAATGAAAATTTATTTAATTAACGACACAAAAACGAATTTTCGAGCACTCAGTTTTGCGCGGTAGTAATAAAATTCCAAAAAATAGACTTTTTACAGTAAAAATTAAATCATGAAATTATTGAATCTATTGATCTGTTCACGAAAAAAAATACCATCGACGCGAGTAAAATGTGCTTGTGGACGGCCAAAGAAAAAAAAAGTTTCAATTCTACTTTCAATTCGCACAATTTCATACCGGATTGAAACGATAACATGTCACCTCGACAGTCTTGCCGTCGTTGTTTCAATATCATATGGAAATATAAGAATTGAATACAGAATTGAAACAAACATTTTTTTTCTTTGGCAGCCCGCAAGCAATTTTTTTTGTACAACCAGGAAAAAAGATGTATTCGACGGCCACGCTTTATTAAGATTAAGTAAAACATTTATTTGATTTAAATAAATATTCATTTCATTTAAGTAACCATTTACTTAATTAAAATAAATATTTATTTAAATCAAATAAGTATTTTACTTAATCTTAATAAACGGTGGCCGTCAAATTTTTTTTTTTTTCTGGCTGCAGTCTTCGCTTCGAACGTTGTTTATACTCAACCAGACGAACCAATAAAATTTCCCAATTTCCGTCCGAGCGATTCCCAGCCTTTCAACATCGAGAAGACGCGAAGCGAGTCATGAAATCGATCACAAATGGAAAAAAAAATAATAACAACGACAAGCTGACGCAATCGATTAATCCGTCAAGTTCGAAAGTCATTTGGAGCGCTGCGAGGAAAACGAGTAACCGAGTTTGAGATTTTTTCGTAACCCCCGCAGTTCCCCCGCGCAGTTCGGCTATTTGCGAGTACGTCAGGTTCGATGAAGGTGCAGAGTTGTGCGGACCGGAGCAGTGTGAGAAAGCTGCTTAGGGAAGCAGGGTGAAATGTGTCTTCCGTGTGCCAGGAAGGCCGGAGGTGAACCGCCGGAAACGGCAGGAGTGAGAGACCGAGAGTAAGAGTATTAGGTGGCCGAAGAGGCGAAGAGCCGAAGAGCAGCGCTGTGCGCGCGAGAAACGCGCGGCAGGCTGGCTCGGACATTAACGAGACTAACTGGATTCATCGGGAACAGCGGGAGACGAAGGAGTCGACGAACGGCGAGGAGTGGAGAGGAGAAACCGAGGAGGCGAGTCGAGGAGGACGAGGAGACCCCGAAGGAAACGGGGTAGTTCGGGGCTGCGAAGAGGGTTTCTTCGCGTCGCGCAGTACGGCGAAGGTAGTGGAGAGCGGGGCAAAATGGGGCAACGGGGCAAAACGGGGTTTTTGGGCAAAACTAAATTTTCCAATAATTTCTCGATCGGCCAAGGTGGCAAAACTGGGCAGAAAAGCCTGATGTATCCGATAGGGCGAATTCGGGCATCCAAAAATTATTGCAGCCACAAAAATAATTTATTTGACGGCCACCGTTTATTTGGTTTAAGTAAAATCTTTATTTCATGCAAGTAACAATTTATTTAATTAAAAATAAATATTGATTTAAATCAAATAAATATTTTACTTAAACCAAACAAAGCGTGGCCGTCAAATAAATTTTTTTTCTGGGTGTGAAAAATGACGTTTTGCCCAAAAACGCCGTTTTGCCCCGTTGCCCCATGTTGCCCCGCTCTACCCTACAAGGACGGCGGGTGCGCGAAGACGTTAGACGGCGGAGAGCCGAGAAGACCGAGGGCCGGGAGGGTTGGAAGGGGCCAAAGTACGTACGGGGGGCGGAGGGCGAAAAAGCGGGACGAGTGGTGGCACTGATTTTAATCAAGATATGGCCTGGCAGCGGCAGAAGCAGCGGCGGCACCCAACGCTGATGCCCGAGCCCGTGAATGCTGCGCTGGCGGATCAAGTGAGCCGGGAGATATCGATTTTCCTAAGTGCTCGCGAACGAGCAGTCTCGAACGGCACGAGTCGGACGTTAACGCACGATTTCGAATCACACCATTACTCAATTTGTTTCAGCGATCTCACTTTCCTTCACACCCCCCCCCCCCTCCTCCCCCCACTCCGTCAGCCCGACGAACCCTTTCCATCCGGGCGGGACAGGCGCGACTCTTCCGCGGATGTGGATACAATGAGTATAAGGGGAAACTAACGAGGTATGCTTCTTTTTGGACTCGTGATCGGTGGGAAGCTTTTTTTCATTGGCAATTCGACTAACGTGGTTTTGCAACTAACGTTCTCTATTATTTTCCTCGAGGGTTCTGTTTGTCGGGTGATGTTTAGAAGCTTCGATGCATTGTCGGGGCGCGATAGAACGCGATATTAAATTGCGGTCCCAGGTGCCCGGGGTGGGTTTGGTCTGGGTGGTTGTTACAGCCCAGCGCTGGCTCAAGAATGGCTGGACTCTCGGGCTTGGCGCGGTCGCCAGAGCTAGGATGTGACCACCAGACAGACCTAGCCAACCTGCAGAGCGAGGCAATCTCTTAATCGGATACACGATTGCAGCGCTCTGACCCGGCTCAGAGGCTAGGGACATCGAACCTAGGGCGGCGATGTGAAAGATACTATGTGTTTCATCGTTTTAGCTGGCTGTTACATCCCAGCACTGACGCAAGATCGGTCAGACTCCCGGGCTTGGTACGGTCCCAGCACTGGAATGTAACCACTAGCCAGAATTTAATCGAATACAAGATTGCGGCGCTCTGATGTGGCTCAAAGACTAGGGCCAGCGAATCTGATGATCCAATGTGAACGATACTTTGTGTTTCGTCGTTTGGTGGAACAGGGTTTGGTCCGGCTAGATCTTACATGCCAGCATTGGCGCGAGGTCGGTTAAACTCCAAAGCTTGGCACGGTCCCAGTGCTGGAATGTAACCACCAGCCAGACCTAGCCTACCTGCAAAACGAGAGGCAATCTCTTAATCGAATACAAATCGCCGGCACTTTGTCGCAATCCAAAAACTAGGGCCAGTAAACCAGGTGATAGAATCTGAACGATATTTTGTGTTTCGTCGTTTGGTGGAACAGGGTTTG
>JAPYZC010013460.1:0-13420 GCA_030522665.1 Ichneumoninae sp. A BG-2022a
TTTCAGATTTTTTTCTCATCGAGAAGTGTTTGTAATCTTTGTCTTTTTTCTCTCGAACTTAGGCGGCGTCAGTCATTGTGCTAGTACTACCTTAATAGGATAAAAAATAGAAGACTGACTTGTTTATCAGCGCAGCGACGCAGTGAAAGACCTCGGAGTATAGTCCGACGAGGAGTCCTTCGAGTGCGTCCAGCCCGGACAAATCTTTGCCGCTGTCGGTAGGGCTCGGAGTCCTCAGGGCGGGTCTCGGTCCGCTCGGAGTTCCTCCGCCGCCGTTGCCGGAGAAGACCATCCTGCTGAGTTCCTCGACCGACGTGCCGAGAAGCGTGGCGGCTCTTTCGGCGCACTCGACTCTAGCGAACTGCCATCGGCTCTGCGAGCTCGTACCGGCTTTGACGGCACCGGCGCAGCTGAGGTGATAGATTCCGGCGAGCACGAGCCATATGACCTTCTCGTCGGCCTCCGACACACCGAGAATCTTCAGCGCCGCGACGATACGATTGAACTCGACCATCGCCCGCTGCTTGTCCTCGTGCTTCTGCAGCGGCGTTATGAACGGATTGTTCTCCGCTACGAGATTCGTCAGATGAAGCTCCTTGCGCAGAGCACCCTCGGCACCGGCCAGCAGCCTGTAGACTGCGTGGAAAGTCGGATCTCCGTTCACCCGCCGACCGATTCTCGTCTTCTCCAGAAGCAAAACCTGTCCAAGGAAATTAAAACAAAAATTAATTTATACCTCAAATTTAATTTTTTCTGGGGTTTGTTCTGGGGTTTACCTTTGCTTACTTATAAAGGTCCTATGAGCAATAAGTGGGGTCTTCCACACATGAACCTCTTCGTTTTTTAATAAGGAAGAGAATGACATGCGGCAAACTTGATTTTATTAAAAGTGAGGGGGTGAAAATGACGCCTCAGGTAACGTGAAATATCACCGGTAATAAAAACTGTACTGAATGCCGTTTCGAAACCGCAGTCAGCTGAGGAAAAATAAAATTATATTTGCTTGGAGAATTGGTAGACGCAGGGAAAGGCAATTTTCTTTTTCCTTGACGGACTGCGGTCTCAAAATAGCATTCATTACAGTTTTTGTTACTAACTCGGCACGAGGTTATACCACATCACCTTAAAGCCCAAAGCGAAAATTGACATAAATCGCATTTTTAAAAAATATCATCTGGAGTGGTTTTCCAGCCGACACATGAGTTCTGGCGTTTGCGCGTGGACAATTGGGCATTGAGATGAAAAATCATGTTAGAGAAATTCGAGCTTTGTCTCCTCACCTGCAGAGAAGCCGAGGCTATCTGGCCCGACTGATCGAAGTCGAGACTGAACAGCTGACTGAATCGCGTTGCGTTGGAGTTCATGTGGGTTCTGCTGTTGCCGAAGGCTTCGAGAACTGTGAAGAGAGCGTTGAGCTTCTCTATAGTCAAGATCTGGTGAAATGCAACGTTTCATATCCGTTAGAAAATGTTTTGTTTTAGTTTATGCATAAATTTCGATAGCTCGACGGGGTAATATTGAAGCGCAGAAATAAACCTTGTTTACGGTGCCAGCCGCTAGTACAAGATAGTGGAGAGCGTGTTTGAAATTCGTCGTTTTTCCAGAACCGCTGCGTCCGAGAAAGACCAGCGAGTGATCTCGACGAGTGGCCAGCATTCCTCGATAGGCCGACTGGGACATGGCGTAAATGTGCGGCGGCATATCCTCGCTCTTGCAGCCTCTGAACATGTGTACCACCTAAAAATATACAATTCAATTGTACAAGTTTATCGGAGCGAGTGGGATAAATTTAGCTCGCGGTCGAATAATTTTCCGAGCGGAATTCAGTGTACGAACCTTTTCGGAATAGATCGCGAGCGGCGCGACCGGATTGATAACGACCATGTTTTCACCGGCGTAGGTGTGAATGAGGTTGCTCGCGTATCGCTGCCTCAGGGTGTGCAGCACCGAAGACTCGCTCAAGTAACGCAACTGGGAAAGCTCCTCGGCTTTGTCGAACTGCGGCGGATTAGCCTGAAAGAAAACACATTGAGATTAATAAAAATTTACGAAGATTCGATTAACGTTGACTTATATTGTAAGTTATGGAGATTCAAGAATATATATTTTTGTTGGAATATTACAGATAAAAATATCATTAAAATTAATGGAAATTGATCAATTTTTTCGTCAAAGGAGATTGATTACAATTTATAGATATTCTGGAAGAGCACATAGAGGATTTTTTTTTTAACTAAAAGATAATTGAGATGAATGAAAATTGACGATTTTTCGATTAACGTAGATTACTTTAGCATTTATCGAGATTCGAGAATAATATTTTATTCAAAAATTACAGATTCAAAACAATGAAAATTAATGGAAACTGATATATATATTTTTTTTTTTTGGTAAAAGTAAATTCATTATAATTTTTAGATATTCTGCAAGAGCGTACAGTGGATTTTTTTGGGATAGAATAATACCTTCTCCACGTCTTCTTCGTCGACGAGCAATTCCTCTCCCGTCGGAATCAACCGAACCCTGAGCTTTCCGGTGTCGGGGTCGGCCGGGCCACATCTCGTAGCCGGTGTGAATCCACCCCTGTGGAGAAGCCAGATCCTCTCTGACGCCAGCCACGCTTGTTCCTGGGCCAGATGCTCCTCGGTTCGCGCCTGCAACAAAGATAACAAAAAATTTCATTAAAAATCACTCTTTCATGGTAAAATTTTTATAAATCTTGATTTACCGAATTAACGACTACAGGGACAGTTGAAATGTTCGTATCGCGAAACCGGAGCTCGCGCACGTTTCTCAGTACGCGCGTTAGAAAATTGACGAGGTAGATTAAAATGTAACTCGATATCGCGATGTTTGCAAGTGCAAGCATCGTTGTTGGTACGTGTTAGCGTGAGCTCGAGCGATCGACTCGCTCGACTGGCCCAGCGTGTGCACGTGTTATGTCGAGAGTTGTCCCCGCGAGGCTCGAGAGCTCTTTACCTGTTGGAATCGACTTCTGAGTATGTAGGTGGGTGCGAGAGACTACGCGCAATGGGCATTAATTCCGTTCGATTCCGTTCGATCACCTCGCGGAATCCGAGACACGCGGGGGAATACAGTTTTCACCGGTACCGGCGACGAGATTGTAACGCGAACTGACGATTGAAAATAAATTGTACGCCGATACCGAGTACACCGCATGCCAACGGGGACTCGACAGGGACATATGTCTCTCTGGCTCGAGCCTTAAGTTATAGACGAGACATTTCAATCTGTCTCGAACGGAAACTATTCTTCGTTTTTTTTTGTTTCCTTCGCATAAATAATTAAGTGTTGATAGACCAATAATTGTTTCTGCGATTCAGCTACGAATTTACGGACGAAAAAATTAATTAGATAAATAGACAAATGTGAAAATAGATGTGTAAGTAAATAAATAATTGAATAAATGATTGATTAAATAATAAAAATGAATAATTGAACAAATAATTAAAGACATAATTGAATAAATAATTGAACAAATAATTGAACAATTGATTGAATAAATAATTGAACAAATAATTGAACAAATAATTGAATAAATGATTGAATAAATAATTAAATAAATAATTGCACAAATAATTGCACAAATAATTGCACAAATAATTGCACAAATAATTGCACAAATAATTGAATAAATAGTTGAACAAATAATTGCACAAAATAAATAGTTGAACAAATAATTGCACAAATAATTGAACAAATAATTAAACAAATAATTGAACAAATAATTAAACAAATTATTGAACAAATAATTACACAAATAATTGAACAAATAATTGCACAAATAATTGCACAAATAATTGCACAAACAATTGCACAAATAATTGCACAAATAATTGCACAAATAATTGCACAAATAATTGCACAAATAATTGCACAAATAATTGAATAAATAGTTGAACAAATAATTGCACAAACAAATAATTGAACAAATAATTGAACAAATAATTGAACAAACAATTGAACAAATAATTGAACAAATAATTGAACAAATAAATAAATTCCTGAGCGGTTTCTTTTCGTTTACAATCGGTGGCATTATGACAAATGTTCTCCGGAGCGTTTTGCCATTTAGCGCGAGGGGAATTTTGCACGACGAGTTTGATGCTAATTGACCGAATCGCAGTAACATGCGGAGAGTACATAACGACGCAGCGAGCGCAGTGTACGCCGGGGAGAGTTGAAGATAATTAATCAGTGCGTTTATGCGAACGATGAATGGAGAACGTTGTTGCCTCTCGGCGAGTCCGAGAGGCTTCTGGAACGGTCAGCGGAGATCTCCGTGCTGCAGAACTCCACTTGACCGCGCCTGAACTCTCTCCGTGCAATCGCATACGTACTCTTGTGTACCCGAGCTAATTTCAATTCCCCTTCGGGCTGTATACCTTCACCCGCGCACATAAACCGAGATAAACGCCGGAGTGACCGCCTCTAAACCATTATACAATTGCTTCATTTATTAAAGAAACTCAATAATTCATTGGACAATAAATAATGTCATCGGGTGACACGAGATACGAATTATCGCGCCCAACTTTAATTGCCTTCGCGTTATAATCTCCCATGCGAAATGAAATGTGCGAGGATTAAATTGCTACAGTGTCATTTTAATGTTTTTAAAAAAATAAGTACAAAAAATGGAAATAGGAATTTAAAGAGATTCGTTATCGTTACAAGACAGCGACAGCGATTTTTATTGAAGGGTCGTTTATTTTTTTTATTTTTATTTTTTTTGTTTTTGTGGAAATAACCTGAGTCGAGCACGGAGATAATGGGCGAGAGGTCCCGTTGCGAAGGAGCCAGGGAAAGAGGATGGCTGAAAGGTGTTCCGGCGTGCGTGCTCCGATGCGTGGTCCGCGTAACGAGCCACGCATATTCACGTTTCACGGCGAGAAGAGTCATCCGCCCCGACGTAATTATCCTCGCGACGTTCGATCGCGGCCGTAAAGATAGGGGATTTGCCGCGTACACGAGACCACTCGACGATTATTGCGAGGTTTGCATTTCTCAGCCGACGAACCTCGTGCCTCTACGGCTTTATTTCCCTCCACCCGGCGTGACGCCGACTGTGGCTTTGAGGATCGGTGTTGATTGAAGAAATTCAAAATTCAATATCCGAAATTGAATATTTCAAATCCAAAATTGAATATTCCAAATCCAAAATTCGACATTAAAAATCCAAAATTCAATATTCCAAATCCAAAATTCGACATTCAAAATCCAAAATTCAATATTCCAAATCCAAAATTCAACATTCAAAATCCAAAATTCAATATTCCAAATCCAAAATTCGACATTCAAAATCCAAAATTCAATATTCCAAATCCAAAATTCGACATTCAAAATCCAATTGAATGAAATATTATGCACCATCAGCGTGGATTGCACACAATTTTATGTGCTAAAAATTGCAAAAATCATATATTTTTTTATAGCACGAGTATAAATTCCGTGTATGTTCTTTTAAACTCGTATCCGAAGTGCGATTCTGAACAGCGAGGACATGTATCTCCTTCGCGACGCGTCGCGAGTTAACGGGAATTAAAGTCGGAGTTATATCAAAGCGGTGGACACTGTATATCCATGGCGAGAATTTCAATCAATTACGAGGGGGTGATTCTTATCAATGTGGAGCTTAATTTAATTTAACATCCGTCTCGATGCGATTATATCGATAATTATACCCTGGCGCAGATACGACCTTGCTCCGTTTTTCACCATCGCATTCTCGCTCCCCGGTCGCTAACGTGTCAACCCTTTGATCGAAGTAATTGGAAAACGAGATCGTAACGTTATTTTAGTTCGTTGAGGCTGGAGCGCTCACCGCGCGTTTCTTTATTCATCCGTTTCTGTCACCAGCCACATCGAGTTTAATTTCAAATATATTTCATACGCACCAAACACGTTTTTTTACCAACTCTCCTCTGTTCCTTAATTCACACGTTTCTGTCACTTCTCCATTCAAGATAAATTCCACAGAAAATTTATAACATTCTCCGTAACATCACTTCCGGTTTGAAAATTTCATTTTACAACCGGAAATGGCGTCACATCGGACGACGGAAATGCGTCACTTCCGGTAATAAGATGTAATTTTCAAACCGGAAGTGCCGTAATCCTGTATGACTTCACTTCCGGTCGAAACATGAGATTTTCAAACCGGAAGTGACGTATTTACGGCATGACTTCACTTCCGGTTGGAAACTGAGATTTTCAAACCGGAAGTGCCGTATTTCCGGTATGACTTCACTTCCGGTTGAAAAGTGAAATTCTCAAAGCGAACGTGACATATTTCTGATATGACGTCACTTCCGGTACACTGAGAAAAAAAAATTGGTTGGCTTAACCAAAAGTCGCGGTGACATACGTTCAAAGCTGTTATTTGTTTAGTACAAATAAAGCATTGTTTTGTTAAACGACTATTTGCTTCAATTTATTCAAAATACACCTTCGAATGTATGTCACCGCGCATTTGCTTAATTCCACCATTTCCTTTTCTCAGTGTAGACAAGTGAGATTTTCAAACCGGAAGTGACGTATTTCCGAGTAATTGAATGTGTGTTACGTCTCAAGTGTATTTGGAATTCATCTCGAACGTAGCCAGCGTCAGAGGCGGACGAAAAGGAACGCACGATAAAATGTTAACATTGTAAAACGTTTCAACATTATTATACAAGAAAGTTGAAACACGTACAGTTAACACCCGTGATGTCCGGCGCGTTCATTAGCCTTCCCGCCGCGTACGAAAATAAACCTCAGCAATGAAAGTTAAACACCGCAGATACCCTGCGAGCGCCACGAATTATGCTCAAGTTTAAAAAAAAACACATTTTTTCCCCGTTTCAGGCAAACAATTAATTATTCTAAATTTTACGATTCCCCTCCAAAGACACCGCGCGAACATCCGCGAATGAAGTGTAAATCACCCGCCGTATACGCCGAATAATATAAATAAAATTAGCGTCTCGAAGCGTCCTATCGGTACAGGATAGAAAGTTGGCCGCGAGGTCGAGCAAGGTCGTCGCCGGCCCAACGGATTTTCGTCTACCGAGCGACCGCAAAGTTTACACCCGGCAATCTCCGGAGTGTCCTCTGCGGCTCGCCGAGGGGGAACTTGCGGTTACCTGATCTTTTACGGCTCCATATACGGTCGATTAATGGACGCCAAGTTTCATTTCTCATTTAATTGCCAGAGCGAGGATTGGATTTATCGACGCTCCCGAAAATCTCCCGCTCGGCCCTCGAGGGAATCTCTCGGTACAGCCCCGACGGCGCTTCGACCGCGGAACGAATTCAGATTCGAAATTATGCTCGTTAATCTTCGCGAGCGCGGAACGAGTTGTCGTACGAACGGCGCCGATCGGGCCGAGTTGGCTTTCCTTCCATGACCGATTAATCACTCGATTCCTCGTCGTTAATTACCATGCAGATTGGCGGAAGAAGGGTAAACATAAATACCCGATGGGTTTTCACGTAGCGCCGTGCACGCGTAGACGTATCGATAGATCACAGCCGCCTGTGTTCTTCGACGCTGCGTTGGCACTCGCGATGCCGCTCGTTAACGCAGCCCTTGCGAATGGTGTTCACTTCGCATCAGTTTCCGAGAAACGAGGGGGAATTGCAAACACTTCTGGATGGTACGAAAATCTGACGAAAATAATGCATATTAAAGGTGCTGAAAAGATTAATTTTTCATAATAATCATTCCAAAATTCTATTAAGAAATTTACGAAAAATAAAATTGTTCGGCAAATCTACCGGAAACCTTTTTTTTTTTAAGTGAAAATGATTCGTTCATTCTTCTAAACACGAATGAATTTTTTCAGATTTTTAAATTGACTTTGAATTTTTTTTCTTTTTATATATTTAATATGTGTAGAAAGTCACAAAATTCAAAGTCAATTTAGAAACATGAGAAAAATACATACGCATTCGAAAAAATGAACGAATCATTTTCATTAAAACAAAGTCAAAGTTTTATTTGTCATCAATTTGTTAGTAACATTTTGGAATTATTATCGTGGTAAATTAATATTTTCGGCAGGTTTAATATGATTGATTTTTTTTCAGATTTTTATGCCATCGAGAAGTTTTTGCAATTCCCTCTCATTTCTGTGAAACTTATGCGAAGCGAATTCGCAAGGACTATGTTAAAGCATTCAGGGAGAAAGACAAAAAAAATACAGCTTCGGGTAAGAGCGGCGACAAAAAAGGAGTCGGTGAAAACGAGGCTTTCGTCGAATTCAATTGAGATATCTCAGTTATTGGCGTATAATACGAGACAGGCTGCCAGCCAGTTTTCAGGAAGAAGAACAATAAAAAAAACATTTCGACGTAGCGCCACGGAGATCAAAGAGTAAAGCGCGGAAGGCTTTGGTTGCAGCGGCACGAGATTCTGCACTCGGCCGTGAGAACTCTACCGCTCGTTGAACGACAGGCGTATCGAAAGCGTGTTTGACGGTAGTGACTTTTTTCTTTTCCTTTTTGTTGTCACACGAGCTGTAGATCGGTCGAGATTAAATTCGCGATAGAGATCGATCGGCGCTGGCAAGCGTGGAAAAGTCGTTACCCCCAATGGACAAACGGACTGAGGCTGTTACCGGCGAAACGTGCGATCAATGATACCGATTAATTGGTGATCGGGTAATCGGGCGATGTTCACGTGAACACTCGACCTTTCAAAGTTCACACATACACGAGATTGCAGCTGTTACAGAAATCGATTTCTTGTCCTTTGTACAGTTGTAAGATAGTAAAATGGTAAGACAGTAAGATAGTAAGATACTAAGATAGTAAAATGGTAAGACAGTAAGATAGTAAGATACTAAGATAGTAAAATGATAAAATGATAAAATGATAAAAATGGTAAAATGGTAAGACAGTAAGATAGTAAGATACTAAAATGATAAAATGGTAAAATGGTAAAATGGTAAAATGTTAAAATTGTAAAATTGTAAAATTGTAAAATTGTAAAATTGTAAAATTGTAAAATTGTAAAATTGTAAAATTGTAAAATTGCAAAATTGTAAAATTGTAAAATTGTAAAATTGTAAAATTGTAAAATTGCAAAATTGCAAAATTGCAAAATTTTAACATTGTAAAATAGTAAAATTTTAACATTTTAACATTGTAAAATTTGAACACTGTAAAATTTCAACATTGTAAAATTTTAACATTGTAAAATTTTTACATTGTAAAATTTTTACATTGCAAAATTTTAACATTGTAAAATTTTAACATTGCAAAATTTTTACATTGTAAAATTTTAACATTGTAAAATGTTTACATTATAAAATTTTTACATTGTAAAATTGCAATATTGTAAAATGTACGGTAAAAACTTTCGCAATGGTAAAGAGTGCCGCGCCAAAAAAAAATCAGTCTCTCGGGCAGTGCCGGCCTATGCGTGTTATGCAGTGCGAGGGTGAGTGACGTAACAACAAACACGGAGTCGGGAGGAGTATAATTCTCGTGGAGTGGCGGGTCGTTCGTCGAGTCTCGAAGACTGTGTCTCTCCGCACGCATGTAGGAGGCGAAGCTGAGGAGAGAAAAAAAAAACAAGACGTATTTCTCTTTCTCTGTTTTGAAGGCCTTTGGGCGGTCGGTCCGACCGTATTTGGCAGTATTGGCACATCGTCCACGCGACCCGTCCCTATCCCTCCCTGCCATTCTCAAATCTATCTAGCACTGTCCTCCGTCCAAGACTTATAGCTTCTCTCGATACTCTCTCGCGCACCATAAAAAATATAATGCTTCTACCTGCAAGGTACGTTCTGCAACCGTAACACAATAAATAAAAATAAAAAAGTGAAAAAGAAAAAAAAAATTAATGATTTCGTTGAAGGAAAGGCTCGCGCCTCGCCCAGTCGCACAAACAGCGAGAAAGATTGTGCCCGCTCGTTTTGGGGAGTCGCGCGAAATGAGAAACGAAAACGACCCACGCGGTTCTTCGATCCCAAGTTTCGACACCGTAATCTCGCGGGAATGACAGTTTCGGAACTCCCGTGGGTGTCAATCAACGGCGAGGAAAAAAAATAAACATCGAGGGAAGAAAAATAAAAGAAAAGGAAAATAGGAGCGAAAATAAAGAGGACCCGACGGCGGGGCCGCGGAACAATAAGAATCCGCATTCCTCGGGAGCTCGCGACTCGGAACACTGCCTCGAATACGTCCCACGAATATTTTTCTTTTCGTTCCTCTGTGAGAATAACTTTTTTTTAAGCTACTCTATAACTTTCTTTAATGGGAGATTAGTTACGTCGTGGGCGTTGCGCCGCATTACCGTGTTATGTGAATCGAATGAGCGGGGACTGCAATCGTTTTCGTGTTAATAAAATTGAAAGAGAGTCGGACGAATTTTGCTCGGGTTAAATCTATATTTATAGCGACATCAACATTGTTTCAGCGCATAAAACATTATCGCGTAAGTGTTGGATTGTCCCTAAGAATAAACCTCTCTCGACCCCGATAAAAAAATTGTAAAATCGAAAGTATAAAAGTATAAAATTGTAAAATTGTAAAATTGTAAAATTGTAAAATTGTAAAATTGTAAAATTGTAAAATTGTAAAATTGTAAAAATGTAAAATTGTAAAATTGTAATGTAAAATTGTAAAATTGTAAAATTGTAAAATTGTAAAATTGTAAAATTGTAAAATTGTAAAATTGTAAAATTGTAAAATTGTTGCGATGGTAATAAAACTGAAAGCGAGTGTGAGGGATTCGGCTTCGGTTAAATTAATATTCATAGCCATATCTACATTGCTTTACGCGCATGAAATATTGTCGCGTAAAAGATAAAACGTTCCTAAGAGTCCCTTCAGGCTCCAACACAAAAAACGAACCTTGAAACTTTATAGTTTCAAGGTTTTTTATGTTTGTATCGGAGCCGGGAGAGGAACACACTTTTACCGACATTTTATCTTTTGCAACTACAAAGTTGCAATCCATCCTACACTCATTGGTAAACTGTGCACCCACTCTCGAGTCATCGGAACACAGAAGAGCCAATGAAAAAAAAAAAAAAAAAAAAAAATTATAGTGCGTCAACTGACGTTTTGAATAATGTAAAAAAGAATCTCTATTAAAAGAAACTTTCTTTAACTTGAGATTAATTATGTCGTAGGCGTTACATCGCATTATCGTCTTATGTGAATCGAATACGCAGGAACTGTAATCGTTTTAATATTAAAACTGAAAGAGACCCGGCGGATTTTTGCTTGGGTCAAATAAATATTTATACCGATATTTACAACGTTTTACGTGCACAAAATATTGTCGTGCAAAAGATAAAATGTCCCCAAGACTAAACCTCTCCCGACTCAGATACAAAAAAAAAACCTTGAAACTTTACAGTCGCAATCCATCCTACACTCATTGGTAAACTCGGCACCCACTCGCGAGTCATCGGGACGCAGAAAAAAGAAGCAACGAGAAATAAAATAACATTTTAAGTGCGCAAACTGACGTTTTGAATAATGTAAAAATAATCTAATTACCGAGCCACTTTGCAAAAAAAAAGATTGAAAGGTGCGTTCTCTTCCATAATAGTATGATTAATGTTAACGGACAATAAATGCAATTTTTTTTCCTCGCTGAGCTAAGTCACGAGGTTTAATCTTTTTTTTCCTTCTATCTCTCATCCGAGATAGTTGCCCGTGTGCCAGTTTGTCATTATAGTTGCACCGATGAATAATTCAGCAAGACATTTTATCTGCGACACATATCGACGCTCGCAACGCGACTCGGACGTAGGCCGAATATAAAAGGAATCTCGCAAACGATCCATTGTCTTCGGGATCGATGTAAAACGAGTATTTAGCCAGCAGCTGTGAGGCGTCGAGGGTTAAAAAAATCGGTATCGCGATTATATTCTCGGCCGATGCCGTTTATGGAATTTAAAAGATCGTTATTCTTTGAAATATCATCCGGCTCGGTCGAGGTTCTCCTAATCTGGAGTTTCCTATCGCTGCTCGCGATCCATTTCCGCCAAAGATTTCCCCGGTTAAAGTGGAACCTCGATTATCCGGGACGAGAGAGCTCGAACTACCCCACTGTCCGAAACGATCATAAAACATTATTATTCTGAACATTATTAACGAAGAGTTCAGCACAGACAAAAGTGCAAAAAACAAGTTCATCGTCAATGCCGTTTAGAATTATTTTATGGTCATCTTTAAGTGACCGTTAGGCAAGATTTTCCAACACTATCAAAGAAGACGTCATCAAGATCACGGATAGAAGTGCGAAAAACAAGATCATCGTCAATGCTGTTTCCAATAATTTTATGGTCATTTGTATTTAAAAGTTGAGTCGTTTTTTTATTACGGTAAATTCCTTCATCGGTCGATGCCGTTTATGGAATCTAAAAGATCATTATACTTTGAAATATCATCTGGCGTGTTCGAGGTTCACCTAATCTGGACTATCGCTGGTCGTAATCCATTTCCGTTAATGATTATGCGGGCCGAGTGGGACTGGAATACCTACAATCCGAAACGATCATAACATTCTGAACACTTAAAGAAGACTTAAAGAAGACTTCACGGCTAAAAGGGCGAAAAACAAGTTCATCCTCAATGATGTTTCCAATCATATTAGGGTATGTTTTAAGAGATCGTTATGGTCATAACACGTTATCATTCCGAACACTGCTAAAGAAGACTTCACCACGGCCAAAAGTGCGAAAAACAACTTCATCCTCTATGCTGTTTCCAAACATTTTAGGGTAAGTTGTAAAACATCGTTATGATCATATTATTCTGAACACTGCTAAAGAAGACTTCACCACGGCCAAAAGTGCGAAAATCAACTTCATCCTCTAAGCTGTTTCCAATCATTTTAGGGTAAGTTGTAAAACATCGTTATGATCATAACACTTTATTATTCAGAATACCTCTAAAGAAGACTTCGCCACGGCTAAAAGTGCGGATAAGAAGTTAATCCCCAATGCTCTTTCCAATCATTTTAGGGGAAGTTTTAAAAGATCGTTATTATAATAACACATTATTATTCTGAACACTGCTAAAGAAGACTTCACCATGGCCAAAAGTGCGAAAATCAACTTCATCCTCTAAGCTGTTTCCAATCATTTTAGGGTAAGTTGTAAAACATCGTTATGATCATAACACCGTATTATTCAGAATACCTCTAAAGAAGACTTCGCCACGGCTAAAAGTGCAAATAAGAAGTTAATCCTCAATGCTCTTTCCAATCATTTTAGGGGATGTCTTAAAATATCATTATAATCATAACACGTTATTATTCCGAACACTGCTAAAGAAGACTTCACCATGGCCAAAAGTGCAAAAAACAACTTCATCCTCTATGCTATTTCCAATCATTTTAGGGTAAGTTGTAAAACATCGTTATAATCATAACATCTTATTATTCTGATTACCT
>JAPYZC010013496.1:0-12466 GCA_030522665.1 Ichneumoninae sp. A BG-2022a
TATAATATAATATAATATAATATAATATAATATAATATAATATAATATAATATAATATAATATAATATAATATAATATAATATAATATAATATAATGCGGTATTCCATACAGTTTTGAACGGACAAAATCCCGACGCTCTCCAAAAAAATTGCAATTTCACCACAATTCATGATTATTTACAAGAGGTTTTTGTAATTATTTTCAGAATTTGTGGATCGTATTTTTTAGACATATCGAAAAATTGAACTTTAAAAAAACCTCTATATCTTAAAAATTATTAGAAGTTTATTGCATTCAAAATAATCTACAAAATTTTGTTTTCAAAAGTTCATTTAAAACTGCAACTTTTATGTCTTAAACGTTTTTTAGTATGACTAACAGTTTTTAAGATATAGGGGTTGAAATTACAACTTTTTTGGAGAGGCTCGGGTTTTTGACCGTTCGAAACCGTATGGAATACCTCAATATAATATAATATAATGTGTGGAAAGACTGGCCAACCCGTTATAAGACACTAAAAGTTGGAGTCTTGATAAGTGGGGGAAAATGCAAAAAAGTCAAAATTCGAGTCTCGCAATGAAGCTGCAGGAAATGGAGGGTAAGAAAAAGGGGATAATTAAAACGAGTAAAATCGAAGGCCTCCGGTCGTTTTCCGGGATAATTTCTGTTAGCCGGTGCGGATAGCTTCGAGCGTCGACGACAAGTTAGTCCAACCGACGCCTGTCCTGTGGATAATGAGCGCTAATTGGCACGAACGCCCCGACGCCCGGAGTCCGCGGCATTGCGCTATCGTCGCAGTTGCTCGCCGATCATGTAGCACGTCGAAACGACCCGCTCAATGTCCCCACCACTACCGACTGATGATAAATTTCATTCTGTGTAGTATTTTTTCATGTGTGAGAACGCGGCGCGAAATATAACGGCTGGGGCAAAATGAACCAGTGTTCTCCATTTGTAACAAGATTTTTTTATGTGTGGGTAAAAATTGGTTAAATGGTCCGTTTTGCCCCGCTCTTCTCTGAATCTGCTATTACGGGTGTGTACATGAAATTCTGCTGCTGTATATTGTCTGAAATCGTATAGGAGTAGAACGGGGCAAAATGGACCAGCGTCATCCATTTTTAGTACGATTTTTTTTATATCCGGGTAAAAATTGGTTAAACGGTCCGTTTTACCCCGCTCTTCTTTAAGTGTACGTGAAGTTCTGCTGCTATGAATTATCGGAAATCGTACAGCCGAAGAACGGGGTAAAACGGACCGTCTTCCATTTAAGATGAGATATTTTTTGTATCGCGTGAAAAATTGGTAAAACGGTCCGTTTCGCCCCGGAGTTCATCTTGCCCCTTCCCCCCTCCACCCCCCCCCTAGCGCGGAGCGGTACCTTCTCGCGTTTACACTCCAGAGTTTCCGAACTATTCGACGGGTTTGGTCAGTGAATTATCGGAAGCTCTCGTTTTTACATGCTATACAGATGCCTCGTGAGAGTCGATAAATACATAGATATACTTCGTAGATAGTATTGCGCCGACGTGTATAGAATCAATGGAGGGAACCGACCGATTGGGTAACAGTGGCGCGCCCCGATTTACGATACAACTATAATAAGGCCAGGGCTTTTGCTATACATGAAAATTCCATCGGACGATCTCGTATAGCTTCGATCGGCCCGGAATGATCGATAATTAAATTAATCCTCCGTCCTACAAAATCTTCCAATATTCCTTCGTCCGATACAATCTTCTCGTGCACAGTTCCTTCGAAAGTTTCAAAAACCCATTTCGAACGGATGACATAAAAAAAAAAAAATACATTTAGTCCATTTCACGGCGAACAAATTGTGGCGCGCTTGCCAGATAAATATTTAAATTAAATAATAAAAATTATTAAACTTAAATGTAAGATAATAAAAATGAAATAACTTTTTAAAAGGTTACAAAAATAAATTACTTCTAAAAAATTGTTAAGATAAAATAACTTCAAAAAATTATAAAAATAAAATAACTTTTCGTAGAAAAATTTAACGTTTTATCTGGCCCAAAAATGCTCGATAAATCATGCATCGAAAAGATTACGAAAGGTAGATCGTAAAAGTTCGAGAGAAAAATATATTACGATATTTCGAAAATTTCCCAGAGTTTCGTCGCCGACGTTGTACAGAGGCGTAAATCGTGAAGCTCGCGAGTCACATGATGTCAATATTTACACCATTTTTTTTTTTTTCACGCACATCCAAGCAGACAGAGCGAGCCGACGAGCCGTACGCTTCTGTTGCTCGTTACAACGACTATAAATCATAATCATAAAGACTCCGGCATTGACGAAGGCAGGTCAGTTAGCAGTTCGAATTACCGAGCGAGCGTAAAAAAAAGTTTCTCGCATTCTCGATGTCGGGCACATTTTACACATTTTTTTTTCTTTTTTAACGCGTTAGAAGCGACAAATTAAATACCGGAGAGCGCGCGAGGTTCGCAAGAGGGCACGAGGGCAAGGGATCTCCCACAGGCGGAACCAGTGATGAGCACAGGCGCGTCGCGTTCACAATGAGTTTCCAGCTGTGCCCATCCTGTACGCATATAACAATTATTGCCGTAAAGCTGAACAGTTCACCGCATACACACACACACACACACACACACATATATATAATTTTATTGAGGCATATATGAGGCATTCTCTGTCAACTCAGCCACTTTTTTTTAGCCTCTCAAAATGATCCCATAATTTCCCACATTTTAGTTTCACTTGAAAGTAAGCTTTCAGAATTTTTTCAGATTTTTTAATCGGTTCATTTAGAAGATGCGATTTATTCAAATTCATATATCTTGAAAGCGATAAGTCGGGCAAAAAAATCTAATGACAAAAAACGTGTTTTATCCACTAACTATTTAATGCAATATGTGTCATAATTTTGCTCGTATTGCAAAGGCCATTTTTGTCTTATATGTATATAAGACATGTAAGACAAAAAGTTGACATTCTCTGTCAACTCAGCCACTTTTTTTCAAGCCTCTCAGATCTAGCCCATAATTGGCCACATTTTAGTTTCACTTGAAAATAAGCTTTCAGAATTTTTTCAGATTTTTTAATCGATTCATTTAGAAGATGCGATTTATTCAAATTCATATATCTTGAAAGCGATAAGTCGGGCAAAAAAATTCTAATGAGAAAAAACGTATTTTTATCCATTAACTATTGAATGCAATATGTGTCATAATTTTGTTCGTAATGCAAAGGCTATTTTTGCCTCGTATGTATAACCGTATCGAATAAACGACGACTTCGGCCACTTCCAACCGGCTCGCTCGATCTCTTTTTCGAGTGGGTTAATCTATACATGTATGTGTCTCTACAGTGGACTCGTATTAACTTTGTACTTTGGTGTGTTCCCCACCATATCGGTGTTTAAAACTCATCGCGCGATTGGCGACAAGGCAACCCGACCGTTTGTCGGCGTTGTGTCGCTCGATCAGTCATTGACCAGTTGCGTCGCGAGCCGATTGTCCGCGAGACTCGAGGCTCGAGGAACTGTCGAGTTTCGGCTCAGTGAAAATCCCCAGCTACTAAAGTTCCATTTTATTTGTTTTTGCTGTAAAAAAATAAATAAATAATTTAAAAAGAAGTCGAGGCTCAGAAATAGTCGAGCTTTGGCTCAATGAAAATTTCCCAACTGCAAAAAATTAAATTTTTTTTAGTGTAAATAAATAAATAAATACTTTAAAAAGAAGTCGAGGTTCAGGAAATATTCGAGCTGCGGCTCGCTGAAAATTCCCAATTACTACAGTTTCGATTTTTTTGCTGTAAAAAAATTTAAAAATAATAAAAAAATAAGTGAACGAGGAATTTTCTCACTCGGGAGGATCTGCCCGCCTCGCCCTACCGGTGCGTCGCCAGTCGGCCGTGAGAGACGACGCCCCCAAAAAACCCAAATTTCAGGAAAAAAAAAAAAACAAAAATCTGATCAACAAATTTTTCTTTTCTTATACCTGGAATTTTTTTTACGTAAAAGAAAGTGAATGAGGATTGAATTCCGTAGGTGTAGCTCTAGATTGTTATCACTCGGAAGAATCGGTCTTTCCGTCTCTCTCGGTGCGTCGCGTCAAGTGCCCGGAGTTAAGCAATAACACTCGAACCGCGAGAGCATTGTGGCGCTCGAGCGGACAGTATCACTCGGGCGCTTTTGCACGCTCCATGTCGTCCGAGAGTTCTGGGTGTGAAAAACAAAAAACCAACTATTTATTGTAATTAAAATAAAATAAAATAAAATAAAATAAAATAAAATAAAATAAAATAAAATAAAATAAAATAAAATAAAATAAAATAAAATAAAATAAAATAAAATAATAAAATAAAATAAAATAAAATAAAATAAAATAAAATAAAATAAAAACGAGTGATTACCTAATGTGAAAAAATAAGTTTTCAGTGATTTTTAGTGCGGAGGTGTGAAATACGTCCATAAGACTCGACTATCGTCCGTGAGCATTAGCGGAGAGGCGCGTAGTGTCGATACATAAATCCCAAAGCCCCCCCCCCTCCCCCGCCCCCACACACATACGCACATAGAGAACCCACCCATTCGTACGGAAGCCGAAAAGAAAGTGGGAGTGAGATCGGTAGGAAGGAAAAAACAGAAAAGCAAGCGCAAGCATTCGAAACCAGCGTCACGAGGTTTACTCGGCGAGGGGAACTCGTGATCCGGTGTTGGTCTCTCGTAACCCGGAATCATCCGCGACGCCGTCCGTCTCGAGTCATCACTAGACCGTTCGTGACCGGGAGCTGTCTCAGTACAATGCCGATTCTTGTGTCAGTAGGATAGAGTGTCAGAGCTCGGACCCCCAAATTTTCGTCAGTTTTATTTTTTCTTTTTCGAATTTTACTTTTTTCACAATTTTATTTTTATTTTTATTGTTATTAATATTAACGTTGACGTTAATTTTTTTTTTATACTTTCGACGTTCGGATAGACCGGGCGAAGATTCGATGGTAGATTCGGATAAGGTTTGATGATATGTTTAAATAAATAGAGGAAGAAAATTGATTTTTTTTTTAATTTATAAAAAATAAAAAATAAGGGTTAAAGATAATTGGAGGCGTGAGTGATCAAAACCTTGGTGCGCAATGGAATCGAGCGGGAATACGTGTTTGGAGCCCCCGTCGTTGATTCGCGGAACGGAGTCGATGGCGAAGAGGCGCGTGTCGATAAGCGACCAGGTCCTCGGCATCGACAATCCCGTCTTCGAGCACAACAGGCGTATAAGCGCCAGCTCGGAACACAATTCCGAGCAGGGACGCAGAAAGTCCATACTACATTACGGAAACAGTAACTGCGGCAGTGTCGAGAACATACCGCAGTACAAGTTCGATCTCGAGAACGGTCGGATCAATGGAAACCGAAAGAAATCCGCCATGAGCCTCTCCAGTTCGATACGCGACAAGATCGAGTATTCCGAGGAACTGAAAAGGTACATTGAAATAAAAAAAAAACTAATAACATTTTTCAACATTCAGAAATAAATAAAAAATGAACAACATTTGTCGACAATCAGAAAGAAATAAAAAATTAATGACATTTGTCGACAATCAGAAAGAAATTTTAAAATTTGCGAAAGTTAGAGCGCGAACACACTTTTTTCAAAAATTTCAATATCTGATAAAATCTGAATGAATTTTTCAATTATTGCCTTTGTAACAGAGGCACCCAAGTGCTCTACATGCGTGACAAATATCAACCCGATTGATAACACCGTTCTTGAGTTATAGACGGTTGAATTTTGCAGGCCTGTCACTCACTCACTCACACACACACACACAGCCAGCCAGACATTTTTTCTAAATGCGATTTTTCGTCGTTTTGGAACATTCTGAACACGTTTTCATAAAAACCTCGAAATATTTTGATTTCATCAAAACAAAGCTTCCTCTATGAGAAAGTAAAATGAATAACATTTGTCAACAATCAGAAACAAATAAAAAATGAATAACATTTCACGACGATAAAAAAATCCTAAAAATTGAAGAAAAAAAAAATCGAATAATTGTTTTTTGTTTTTTTTTTTACATATTTTTTTCTCGTCGATCGATCTTCGCTGGACGGATGTCGTAGTGACCGGGAGTCGTTGGTTTTTGTCGACAGATCGTGGCTTTACATGTTCTGCGCCCGTTGTCACGGCCGGGACGACACGACTTCATGGGAGCCGCCGGGATGGAGACGAGCCTGTCCGCAGCCGTTCTGTCCGTCGTACAGAAAATTCGCGAGGATCCTGTGTCTCCTCTTGCTGGGTCTGATGCTCTGGGGCATAGTGTACTCGGTGATCGGCGAGGACGCGGCGCCGGGCGGTCAGCTGTTCGGCCTCGCTTCTCTCGCGATCGCCGCGCACTTCGGCGGTTGGCTCTTCTCGCTTACGACTCTCCCGGCCCTCATCGGTATGCTCATCACCGGTATCATAATGCAGAACGTGGGCCTCGTAAACATCGAGGGCAGCTACACTACCGTCGTCTCCAATCTCCGGTGAGTACGCTATAATAATAATAATAATAATAGAGTGAAAAAAAAAATTGTAGACACTGTAAAAAAACATTTGTATGAAATTTAATGTACCGGACCGGAAGTTTTTATGCAAAAACGGGTACATTAAATTTCATGTATAATTGCGATCAAAAAATAATGTTCAGTGTATGAAAACCTTTGGGAATAATTTACTTGAATTTCGATGAAAAAGGATATTCAATTTTCATCGCAATAGTGGGGTAGAGCGAGGCAAATTGGGGCAACGGGGCAAACGGGGTTTTTGGGCAAAACGTCATTTTCCAATAATTTTCGGATGCCCGAATTCGCCCTATCGGATACATCAGGCTTTTCTGCCCAGTTTTGCCACCTTGTCCGATTCGAAAATGATTGGAAAATTTAGTTTTGCCCGAAAACCCCGTTATGCCCCGTTGCCCCATTTTGCCCCGCTCTCCCCCACGTTAAATTTAATGTACCAGTTTTTGCGGAAAAACTTCCGGTCTGTTTAATTAAATTTTGTACGATTTTTTTACAGTACAATAAGAATAATGAAAATAATAATAATAATAACAATAATGACGATGATAATGACAATAAATTGAACGTGATTTGCCGCGATACAGAGAGATATTAATCCCTTTCCATGAAATCGGAGATAACGGTGACAGGAACGGCATGGGTGGAAGCAACGTGTTCTCCGCAAGTAAACGAGAGTCATTCTCGACGAGTGTCTAATGTAACGTGCTAACGAGAAACTCGGGATTTTGTGCCGGTGAGCCCCTTACTTTTTGCAAGGGACTCGAAAGCTAAAAATTTGTTAGCAAAAAAAAGGAAAAAAAAATGGGAAATTAAGGAGAAATAAATAGTGAATTGTCAAAAAATCGTCAGATGATTGTCAGATGTAGAAACCTTATTTGCGGAAGTTACGAATTTATTTAAAAAAATAGAAATAATAATGTAACACGAAGTAACAATCGTGGACGTTTGTCCAAAAATCGTCGGACATTTGACCGATGCGGAAACCTTTTTTACGTAAGTTAACAATTTGTTTTAAACAAAATAAAAAAGAAATGTAAATTTCACAAGAGGTAAATAGTGGATGTTCGTCAAAAAATCATCGGATGTTTGTCCGATGTAGAAATCTTTTTTACGAAAAGTCCAGGTTTCTTGGTTAAACACGTTTTTTTTTCAATGTTTTAAGGTCGAGGCCCGAGTCTCGGGTCGTCGGTGTGGCATAACAAGTGACGTTGTAGGTACTCGAAGGTAGGATCGCGTTTCGCAAAGCGGGCGCGTACGTGAAGCTTTTATCGCAATTATGGGTATGTACGAGGGGTACAGGCGAAGCGATCGAGAGAGCTGGCGCGCAGCGAGCCGGCCTTCGTCGAGGCCTGCGAGTGGCGTGTACGGAATTCCTTTGGTCCCGGGAATGATTGAGACACGCCAGCGTCGGCGCAACAGCTGACGCGTCGCAGGGTCGGTCAACGCTACCGACCATCAGCGCGAGAATATCAACGAGCACTCGCAGTGAATCCGCACTCGTTGATCCACATAGAGATCCAGATCTACCTCGGTCAATCCCTCTCTAAGTGACCAGATCTTGTTGAGTTCTTATCGCTGCACAACAAGACACCGTCGAAAAAAAGACTTTCGCACTTTCGACGAACAATCCTTGCCCGCAAACGTACCCATTTTTTTTTCTCGTTATTTGAAGTATAATTGAAGACTGTCATTTTTAATATGATTTTTTTTTAATTTTTAGCTTGAAAAAGTTGTAATTCTTAAATTGATAAAGATGTAATTTCTAACTTGAAAAAGTTGTAATTTTTAACTTGAAAAAGTTGTAATTCTGAAATTGATAAAGTTGTAATTTTCAACTTTAAAAAGTTGTAATCCTTGACTTGACAAAGTTGTAATTTTTGCCTAAACTTTTTCAAATATTTGTGCATTTAAAAATACGGTTTGTTGACGAATTTTTTTTTTTAACCAATTACCAAGAAAAAAATGGTCACTTTTCACGGACAAGAAATGTTGGTCAAGCGCACAACTTTTTTTATTGCCACCGAGTAAGGCTGCGATAGGGGAAAAGACGAGGCATTGACGAATAGTTCCAGACTCGAAGGTCACGAGCCCGATGAATCGTCGGATCGCTTCTGACCCAGTGGCCTGTTTATCCATAATTATAAGATAACGGTTTTATGATAAATCGACAAACGCTATCAGGTGCTCATATCTCCGCGATCGCCGCTATCGTCTATCGAAAGCGAGTGCGATTTTCCATTGATTCGCACATTCCCCGAGAGCGATAATCAGTTTATCACTCCGTCACTGCCGTTCCAATACTTAGCCTGTTTATAGTCTCTTCAGAAATGTTTTTCTCGATCTCGTAAAAAAAAAAAAAAAAAATTATGCATTAGCGCGTTGGAGGTGCGAACAAGCGAGTTTGCACGATAATTGTCGCAGTATTAACAGCGATATTTGAACTTGAAAATATCACGATTTTCACGATCACGAAATTCAAATATCAACAAAATTTCATTTTGTTTCCTCATAGAGAAAGCTTTGTCATGGTAAAAAAAAATCGAGATTTTAATGAAAACGTGTTCGGAATGTTCCGAAACATAGAAAAATAACCTTTAGAAAAAATTTCCAGATGAATGTGTGTGTGTGTGTGTGTGTGCATGTGTGAATCGAACGCGAAAAATACAAATGAAATTTCACACACGGCATGTGTGGTTAATAGTCAATGTATCTGCAAAATGTTATCCAAAAATGTCCAGTTGTTTTTTGTGTACGCCATTTTTAATTTTTTCGAAAATTTCCATACGCATTCTAGCGCTTACAATTTTTTAGCTATCGGGCTAAAAACGCGTACACAGATGGAATATTATCACCCGATGATCCCATTAAAATTTCCCAAAAATCCGTCAAAACGTTTTAATTTTATGCCATTTTTTTCTCTAAATTCAAAGAATGCCCCAACAGCCCAGAAGCGACTTCCCAAGTTCCACAAAAGTTCGAACGAAGACCTATATTTTTTTTTATTATGACGACGGGTCGAAAGTTATCCCGTAGGTCCTCCCACGACTCCTCGTATCGTTAATTATTATCACGAACGTCAACGTAGGCATTGTCGCGGTAAACGGGCCGCGAGAACGACGCACCCGGCCAATTCGTTTTTACGATTAGGGATCTCTTTGAATCCGCGGATTCGGGTTCGAAAAACTATATGCGGGTGGGTCGCTTCGGTGTTTCTTTTTCTCTCAACGTTCAAGAGAAGCCGCGAGGCTCGTTGCTCACGATTTTCGTGCCGTTTGAGCGGAGGGTGGCGAAAGGGGAGCGCAAAAAAACGCGGTTCGAGGGAAAAGTCGAGAGCGCGCACCCTCTCGGCGGGTCCGCAGTGACTCGGGCGGAGCCGCCGAGCGTGTTACACGGCGAAAAAGCTAAAGAAATGAAACGGCAGTGTCGAGTGAGATAGAAAACGTGGCATCCGGGAGCTGTCTATAAAATTCTCGGGACTCCCGCGGGACGAGAAAACCTTCTTCCTCGCGTCTTTTCTGTCCCGCTCGCGTTCGTTCCTTACGTGCCGTGGAACATCGCGAGCGGCTGCGTCACGCTACTGACGACCGGTACGTGGTCTCCGGGATCTTTTCACCTATTACCGCTGCCTCCGCAAGCCCGCGCCCTCTCTCCAGCATCGGCAGCGCTCCTTTTATTACACTACTTCATCGGCTTTTCACAAATTCGCTCGTCTTTTTGCCGTAACATTCGACGATCCAGTGGCTTTTTATTCCGAAGAAGCCCTTTTCATGTTCATCCCCAACTTGTTACTGTCGAATCGTCATTTTTCTATATATGCATCTGTTTATGGGACAAAAAGTTGCCCCGTCGCTTCGACGACGATTTTTTACATGTGGCTGTGCAATTTCCTTAGTCATATAAACAAGTTTATAATAATGACCTTTTTGACGAATGGTTATTGCTAGAGTAATTGCAATTGCAGTAGCAGTTGTAATTACTTTTGCTGCGATAGCGATTAGAAATCGCAGCGGTAGCAATTGATTAGAAATCGCAGCGATAGCTATTGATTAGTAATCGCAGCGACAGCGATTGATTACAATCGCTGTCGCTGCACCCAGAATAAAATGTATTTGACGGCCACTGTTTATTAATATTAAGTAAAATATTTATTTGATTTAAATAAATATTTATTTACATCAAATAAATATTTTACTTAATCTTAATAAACGGTGGCCGTCGAATACATTTTTTTTCTGGGTGTGGACCTTCCAGTTTCACCGACGAAAATAGGCGATTTTTTAGGTTTTCACTATTCATCGTTACTACAAATCTTGCAGGACTGTGATTTTGCGAAAAATAAGGAAAATCGAATATGTCGCGGAAACCAACATGGTCGCTGAAATGTTTACAGCGTTCGTTCTGTTGGATATAAAAAATTCTAGATCTTGCATACGTCAAAAGGGCGTGAATGCCAATTCTGCGTGAATGCCAATTATAGTTCGCGCACTTTCGCAAACTATAATATCAGGTTTTCTTAAGGTGAAGTGAAAATACGTATCAATTTTTTCAGATTTTTAAGTAATCGTTGATTTTTGTTCTATAAAAAAAAAATAAAAAATTCATACGTATTCAGAAAAATAAACGAATCATTTTCATAAAAAAAGTTGTGTTATCGGGTAATTTGTTAACCAAATAATTTTTTGATCAATTTGTTAATAATATTTTGCAATAATCATCATGCAAAATTAATCTTCTCCGTACCTTTAGTACACAAGATTTTTTCAGATTTTTACACCATCAAGAAGTACTTGCAATTTTCTCTTATTGTTGTCGAACTTATGCGAAGTCAGCGCGCAGCGAGACTCCCTCCTTATATTTCATCCACATTTTGTTTGCCGTATGGCTATCTGCATTCCCGAATACACCCGCGAGTTTGTTTCTCGTCCGTGCGATTGCGATTGTGAATGGAAGCGGTGGGGAAGAGTTGGTTATCGTGCAAAGCATCGATATGGTGCCGGGTAGCAGGGAGAGCGTTGAAAACAGCGGGCGCGCTGATACTCCGGGGAAACTCGCTTGCATTATTGAAACGGCGCGCCGAACGAAGGTGAATCTCCAGCGAGGGACGCCGCTCCACGGGGCCTCTGTGCGAGGAGGTATACGGCTAGAATAGCCGAGGAGCAGAAACGCTCGGGGATATGTATACGAGGGACGCGATAGCCCCGGTACACAGTTCAATGGAACTATCTCTGTCCGAATTGTCGGGACGATTCCAGTCAACTGCATTCGCACTCGTTGCTGGGGTCTCGCTTCTCGCGAGAACTCCATCCGTGCGGGTCTCTCAATACACTCAGTAAGATACTGGTGACTGGCAAAGCCCTCCGCGCGCTCTTCTCGACGGCTGTCTGGCTCGCTCAGCGGACAAAGTAAGAAGTGGCCACTGCACCTGAGCCCTCCCCTATAACCCTCGGTAACGCTTTCTGTGTTACGTGTATTTTCTTCAAACACACCCCCTCCCCTCCCCCAGCGGCCCGCCGGTGTATTCTGTACAGGTGGGATATCCTCGCCGGCCAAAGATGGCTTTAAAAGAGTCAAACGGAAAACGCTTAAAGGATTTCCAGCCTCGTGGAATTATTTTTGTTTCTTTTTTTTTTTTACTTGTATAGGGTGTAAAGTGGTGAATATGGCATACCTCGATTAACACGTTAATCAATGATATATGGACCGGGCCATATTCCCCACTTTTACCCTAAAGTAGGATGAAAGTCGTGAATATGGCCCACCTCGATTAACACGTAAATCAATGATATATGGACCGGGCCATATTCCCCACTTTTTACTCCCCACTGCCCGCTAGGGCAAAAAGACGGGAGTTATGCGTTTCACTGCGATCCACCGGCTCGGCACGTTTCGCAAGTGCCTGCAAACATCGAAACGGCAAAAAA